>JAXCGZ010002357.1:0-65320 GCA_037179515.1 Halocaridina rubra | reverse complement strand
TCTGAGTGTTTCATTCTCTTTCATTTCTCCATCCATATTCCGAATTTTATCATCAAGGCTTATAACCATTACCTCTAAATTCTTGATTTTCTGTTTAAGTCTTCTACTGGCTACCCCTCCTACCGACCCATGGATGGGAGAGGTTTGGGACAGAGATGGCGTCATTTTTATGTTCTCCCTCTCACAGAATATAGAAAGAAGACGAGAAAGAGGAAAAAAATAAGAGAAAAACTTTTAATTAAGCTTCACACAGAATTTTTATATCTCCATATAAGTGCTGTTTAGTGACTCAGTTTATCTCTTTTCTGGTAACTCACATCTTAACTTAAAAACTTGACCATGGTAATTTAAGGATAAAAAGAAAAAGAAAAAAAATGCAACAAAACAAAAGTCAAATCACCTTATCACCTTATCACCAAGATGCCTGGTAGACACTACTGTCTGTCAGCTGGCACTCCTCTCAGAAACCCTCTCCAGTCTTCTCGTTCTTCGTACCAGTTATTTTCTTCCACTTCCCGCAGAGACGTTCCTCTCCTTTCCAAAGCTGTCGCCACACCTTCCAGCCATCTTTTCCTTGGTCGGCCCACTGGCCTCTTCCCTTGCGGCTTCCAAATAAGGTACTTCTTTGGTTTTCTATGTTCTTCCATCCTCATTACATGTCCGTACCACCGCAGCTTGCTCTTTTCTATATCATCCAGCAGGGGTAGCACATTCACTTCATTCCTAATGTACTCATTTCTAATGAAGGAAAATTCGAATTTGTGCCTGAGGTGGCACCCACCTGTTTCTGCTATATATTCTTCCTAACCGATAAACTCACTTGCTAACCAAGATATGTTATCACAGGATTAGACTTTACATTTAACTCAATATATATACAAAATAAAAAAAAAATAGTAAAAGAGAAAGCTAAAAGAAAAGCAAAAAAAATGAAGAAAATAAGACAGCTGTACTACTTGGCAACTTAACTCAGTACTGTTGACAGGTGGATATTTGGTATTTTTTTTTTATTATTCAATTATTTCGTGTATCAAACTAACTAACAAGTTAATATAAATGAGAAGGATGCTGATTTTAACAATATATGGAACCACAGGATCTGGTAAACGGCTTAAGAGCTTTCCCCAGTTTACACAGAAAATTAGGTAATGTGATGTGATGGCTTCACCTCTGGCAACTCTTCTAAATTTCCTTCAAGGCAGAACTGGACAGCAGCTTCTCTCTCCCCTCACGAAAATGTTCTCAATTTTTTTCCTTTAATATTTTGGACAGTCTCGTCATACAACAAATATAAGTTTTGTACTCACAATACTCTGCAGGATTTCAGATTTAGGGAAATTATGGTAAAGTTTTCCACTAAGCACTTAGTCACTCGAAAACACAAGTAAAAATTTAAGAGGAGCAGTTCCGTGTGTGTGTGTGTGTGTGTGTGTGTGTGTGTGTGTGTGTGTGTGTGTGTGTGTGTGTGTGTGTGTGTGTGTGTGATTACCTAATTGTGTTTACGGGAAAGAGCCCAAAGCTCGTATCTTCCCGTCTCCTGATCGGTTCCATTTTATACTTAGTCATACTTATCATACCTGTCCTTAAAACTATGGATTGAGATAGCATTAACTACCTCCTCGCTTAGCGAATTCCAATTATCAACTACTCTTACACTGAAAAAGTATTTCCTTACATCCTGCAAACAAGTTTTCTTACGAAGCTTCAAACTATGACCTCTAGTTCTAGAGCCAGCCATATCAAAATATCGATCCCTATCCACTCTATCATAACCATGAAGGAATTTAAAGACTCTCACCATATCCCCCCCTCACTCTTCTAGCTTCGAGTGATGGTAAGTCTAATTCCCTCAGCCTCTCATCATAACTGAGATTGCGTATTTCTGGCACCAGTTTCGTGGCATGTCTTTGAACTTTTTCAAGCTTAGCTATGTGCTTTTTCAAGTGCGGATTCCAAAAGGGGGCTGCATATTCGAGTTTTGGCCTCACATAGGTTACATAAATATTTCTGAACATTTCCTTGTCCATGTGCCTGAAGGCTACCCTTACATTTGATAAGAATGCATATGCTGCCCTTACTATGCCATTTATATGTATTTCTGGAGACAAATCTGCCAGTATGTTTACTCCTAGATCGCTCTCATTTTCTGTCTCTTGAAGTTGTACTCCAGCCACCGAGTAGTCAAGCTTGGGCCTTCTTGCACTTGTACCCATTCTCATTACCTTACATTTTGAAGTATTGAATTTCATTAGCCACTTTTCTGACCACTCATGCAGATTATTTAGATCCTCCTGAAGTTCTCTACCATTGTTCTCGTTTTTTACTTTCTTCACAATCTTTGCATCATCTGCAAACATATTCATGAATGAATTTACAGACTCTGGTAGGTCATTTACATATACAAGGAACAAAAGTGGCCCTAAAACTGAACCCTGTGGAACTCCACTACTAACTCTTCTCCATTCAGACACTGAGTGTCTTACTCTAACCCTCTGTTCCCTTCCTTCTAAGTAAGTTTTTATCCATTCCAAAACATTTCCACCTATTCTAGCCATTGATTGCAGCTTCCTAATAAGTCTCCCATGTGGAACAGTGTCAAACGCTTTCTGGAAGTCTAGGAATATGCAATCTGCCCAGCCCTCTCTTTCCTGTAAGATTTGGCTTACCTCATCATAAAATTCTAATAAGTTTGTTACTGTTGATCTACCTTCTCTGAAGCCATGTTGCCTCACTGACAAAAAGTTGAAGGATTGCAAGTGAAGAGAGATATGTTTCCTTAGTAGTTTCTCCATAACTTTGCAAACTATGCTGGTCAAGGAAACTGGTCTATAGTTCAGAGCCGTATCCCTCCTTCCCTTTTTGAAGATAGGTATCACATTTGCTTGTTTCCAGCATCTTGGAATCTCCCCCGACTCCAGTGACTCCTTAAATATGATACTTAGTGCCACTGATATTGTGTTTGCGCATTTTTTAAGCACATGAGGGGATATGTCATCAGGACCTGTAGCTTTATGAACATCTAAATCCATCAGCGCTTTGCATACCTCTGTGGCTGTAAGGTTGATGTTCTCTAATACCGGCCCTTGAGCTTCTATCACTGCAGTCTGAGGGGGTGGGGTATTTTCTACTGTAAATACTGACTGAAACTCCTTGTTCAATTCTTTGCAGATCTCTTCATCCGTCTCAGTGATGCTTCCATCCGCTCTCTTTAGCCTTAAAACCTGTTCTTTTACCTTCAGTTTTCCTCTGATAAAGCTGTGGAAAAGCTTGGGATTTTCTTTAGCCTTCCTGGTGATGTCCCTCTCATAGTCTCTCTCTGCCTCTCTCCTTTTACTTAGGTAGTCATTTCTTGCTCTAGGTTTGCCAGGCATTTATGTTTTTTCTCCTCCTATACCTTTTCCAGCATTTGTCTCTCCACTCCTAAGCTCTTTTACACCCATTATCGAACCATTTCTCTCTGGCATGAATTACACCTACTTTGGTGACAGGTATGCAGCAATCTACTATCTTCCCATATTTCTCACAAAAGATGTCATACATTTCTTGTACAGATTTGTTGTAAAATAAGGTTCTCCAGTCAATAACTGCAAAAAGCTCATTCATTTTGATGTAATCTCCTTTCCGATAGTTCCTCCTCATGTCCTCAGTGCCTCTACTCTCAGGAAGAATGTCTTCAATGATATACTTCATCAACAACACACAGTGGTCACTCTTTCCAATTGGTGGTTCATACTCAATTTTTTCAATATCCAACACATTATCTGTGAACACTAGATCAAGTAGTGATGGCTCATCCCCACCCCTGGCCCTTGTTGGTTCCATTACATGTTGGTGTAGGAAATTCCCTTGTACGCAATCTAGGAATCTTGCCCCGAATGAGTCCTCACCACTATGTGGGTCAAGATTTATCCAATCTATCTCTTTATGATTAAAGTCTCCCATAATCAAAATCCTACATTTTTTTTCCCGTGCCATGTTAACAACTGAGTTTATGACTTCAATAGTACCTATATGACTTTCCTCATAAACTTCAAGCCTATTTTGGTTCCTTGGTGGGTTGTATACAACAGTTATTATAATGCTCTCTGACCCAGTATTTATGCGAGCAACAAGAAATTCCTTGAACTCACTTTCTATAGCCAAGTTTATTTCTTCAACTTGAATCCTTTCACTTATGAGCAGTGCTATCCCTCCACCAGTCCTCTCAGATCTTTCAACCCTTAGTATTCTGAAGCCTTTAGGAAAAACTGTGACACTGTTTATGTCCTCACTCAACTTAGTCTCTGTAATTGCAACTATATCTGCCTTACTGTCGTGAAAACTATCTTTTAATTCTACTGCCTTACCAGCTAATCCATCAGCATTTGTGTATAACAATCTTAATGAGGCCCCATCCCCTGATCTTCCGTCATTATCTTCTTTATCTCCCCTTTGTCTGGAAGAACTCTGAAACGAAAATTTTTCTTTTGTTCTTCATTTCTTTCATCATTTAACCTTCTTGCCTCTTGCAACAAGTTTTTGATCTTTCCCATCTCTTCCTGTGTTCTGTATCGTCTAATGAACACTTCTTTGAATTCTTGAAGGTCTTTTAGACTTTTTTTTTCTCAACAATATTTCCCTACATGTTTCCCCTCTCTCAAAGGTTACTTTTGTTGGTCTCGGCTTTCCTTCCCTGGAATATTTACCTAGTTGGTGTATGTTTACAATATCCTCAGGACCACAAACTACTCCAAGCTTTCCTATCAGGTCTACAACCCTAGCTTTATTTTCTTCAAGTCTCCCCTGCCATGTTGTCTCCTGGGATTCGCTTATGCCTGAGATTACCACTGTCTTCTCCTTATCAAGTGCCTGTCTGAAGAGTGGGTTTGCCCTTTCCATCACAACGTCTTTAATTTTTTCAATTACTGTCTCTTTATAGTCAACTGTTTGTATGTTTTCCAGTGCCACCACCTTTACAGCCTCTTTTACTGCCACATTCCCCTTTAGTGCATCAGCAAAGGAAGTTTTCATGGCATCATTTTCCATATTCAGCTCCTGGAACTCTTTTCTGAACTGTTCAATGTTTTCCTTAATCTGGACATTCCAAGCAGAAATCTCGTCTCTCTCAGAAGAGAGCAGTGAACTAACATCTAATTCCTTTAGATTGTCATTCAGCTGTTTGTTTTTATCTTCTTGTTTAGAAATTCTAGATTCTAGTTGACTCTTTTCCCCTTCCAGCTTCTTTATTCTTTTTTCTAGTTCCTTTCTCTCCTGCCCTTGTGCTTTATTTGCTTCCTCCAAAGATCTTATTTGCTCTCTGAGTGTTTCATTCTCTTTCATTTCTCCATCCATATTCCGAATTTTATCATCAAGGCTTATAACCATTACCTCTAAATTCTTGATTTTCTGTTTAAGTCTTCTACTGGCTACCCCTCCTACCGACCCATGGATGGGAGAGGTTTGGGACAGAGATGGCGTCATTTTTATGTTCTCCCTCTCACAGAATATAGAAAGAAGACGAGAAAGAGGAAAAAAATAAGAGAAAAACTTTTAATTAAGCTTCACACAGAATTTTTATATCTCCATATAAGTGCTGTTTAGTGACTCAGTTTATCTCTTTTCTGGTAACTCACATCTTAACTTAAAAACTTGACCATGGTAATTTAAGGATAAAAAGAAAAAGAAAAAAAATGCAACAAAACAAAAGTCAAACCTGAAGGAAAATTCGAATTTGTGCCTGAGGTGGCACCCACCTGTTTCTGCTATATATTCTTCCTAACCGATAAACTCACTTGCTAACCAAGATATGTTATCACAGGATTAGACTTTACATTTAACTCAATATATATACAAAATAAAAAAAAATAGTAAAAGAGAAAGCTAAAAGAAAAGCAAAAAAAATGAAGAAAATAAGACAGCTGTACTACTTGGCAACTTAACTCAGTACTGTTGACAGGTGGATATTTGGTATTTTTTTTTTTAATTATTCAATTATTTCGTGTATCAAACTAACTAACAAGTTAATATAAATGGGAAGGATACTGATTTTAACAATATATGGAACCACAGGATCAGGTAAACGGCTTAAGAGCTTTCCCCAGTTTACACAGAAAATTAGGTAATGTGATGTGATGGCTTCACCTCTGGCAACTCTTCTAAATTTCCTTCAAGGCAGAACTGGACAGCAGCTTCTCTCTCCCCTCACGAAAATGTTCTCAATTTTTTTCCTTTAATATTTTGGACAGTCTCGTCATACAACAAATATAAGTTTTGTACTCACAATACTCTGCAGGATTTCAGATTTAGGGAAATTATGGTAAAGTTTTCCACTAAGCACTTAGTCACTCGAAAACACAAGTAAAAATTTAAGAGGAGCAGTTCCGTGTGTGTGTGTGTGTGTGTGTGTGTGTGTGTGTGTGTGTGTGTGTGTGTGTGTGTGATTACCTAATTGTGTTTACGGGAAAGAGCCCAAAGCTCGTATCTTCCCGTCTCCTGATCGGTTCCATTTTATACTTAGTCATACTTATCATACCTGTCCTTAAAACTATGGATTGAGATAGCATTAACTACCTCCTCGCTTAGCGAATTCCAATTATCAACTACTCTTACACTGAAAAAGTATTTCCTTACATCCTGCAAACAAGTTTTCTTACGAAGCTTCAAACTATGACCTCTAGTTCTAGAGCCAGCCATATCAAAATATCGATCCCTATCCACTCTATCATAACCATGAAGGAATTTAAAGACTCTCACCATATCCCCCCTCACTCTTCTAGCTTCGAGTGATGGTAAGTCTAATTCCCTCAGCCTCTCATCATAACTGAGATTGCGTATTTCTGGCACCAGTTTCGTGGCATGTCTTTGAACTTTTTCAAGCTTAGCTATGTGCTTTTTCAAGTGCGGATTCCACAAGGGGGCTGCATATTCGAGTTTTGGCCTCACATAGGTTACATAAATATTTCTGAACATTTCCTTGTCCATGTGCCTGAAGGCTACCCTTACATTTGATAAGAATGCATATGCTGCCCTTTTTATGCCATTTATATGTATTTCTGGAGACAAATCTGCCAGCATGTTTACTCCTAGATCTCTCTCATTTTCTGTCTCTTGAAGTTGTACTCCAGCCACCGAGTAGTCAAGCTTGGGCCTTCTTGCACTTGTACCCATTCTCATTATCTTACATTTTGAAGAACTGAATTTCATTAGCCACTTTTCTGACCACTCATGCAGATTATTTAGATCCTCCTGAAGTTCTCTACCATTGTTCTCGTTTTTTACTTTCTTCACAATCTTTGCATCATCTGCAAACATATTCATGAATGAATTTACAGACTCTGGTGTGTGTGTGTGTGTGTGTGTGTGTGTGTGTGTGTGTGATTACCTAATTGTGATTACCTAATTGTGTTTACGGGAAAGAGCCCAAAGCTCGTATCTTCCCGTCTCCTGATCGGTTCCATTTTTAGACTTAGTGATACTTATCATACCTGTCCTTAAAACTATGGATTGAGGTAGCATTAACTACCTCCTCGCTTAGCGAATTCCAATTATCAACTACTCTTACACTGAAAAAGTATTTCCTTACATCCTGCAAACAAGTTTTCTTCCGAAGCTTCAAACTATGACCTCTAGTTCTAGAGCCAGCCATATCGAAATATCGATCCCTATCCACTCTATCATAACCATGAAGGAATTTAAAGACTGTCACCATATCCCCCCTTACTCTTCTAGCTTCGAGTGATGGCAAGTCTAATTCCCTCAGCCTCTCATCATAACCGAGATTGCGTATTTCTGGCACCAGTTTCGTGGCATGTCTTTGAACTTTTTCAAGCTTAGCTATGTGCTTTTTCAAGTGCGGATTCCAAAAGGGGGCTGCATATTCGAGTTTTGGCCTCACATAGGTTACATAAATATTTCTGAACATTTCCTTGTCCATGTGCCTGAAGGCTACCCTTACATTTGATAAGAATGCATATGCTGCCCTTACTACGCCATTTATATGTATTTCTGGAGACAAATCTGCCAATATATTTACTCCTAGATCTCTCTCATTTTCTGTCTCCTGAAGCTGTACTCCAGCCACCGAGTAGTCAAGCTTGGGCCTTCTTGCACTTGTACCCATTCTCATTACCTTACATTTTGAGGTATTGAATTTCATTAGCCACTTTTCTGACCACTCATGCAGATTATTTAGATCCTCCTGAAGTTCTCTACCATTGTTCTCGTTTTTTACTTTCTTCACAATCTTTGCATCATCTGCAAACATATTCATGAATGAATTTACAGACTCTGGTAGGTCATTTACATATACAAGGAACAAAAGTGGCCCTAAAACTGAACCCTGTGGAACTCCACTACTAACTCTTCTCCATTCAGACATTGAGTGTCTTACTCTAACCCTCTGTTCCCTTCCTTCTAAGTAAGTTTTTATCCATTCCAAGACATTTCCACCTATTCTAGCCATTGATTGCAGCTTCCTAATAAGTCTCCCATGTGGAACAGTGTCAAACGCTTTCTGGAAGTCTAGGAATATGCAATCTGCCCAACCCTCTCTTTCCTGTAAGATTTGGCTTACCTCATCATAAAATTCTAATAAGTTTGTTACTGTTGATCTTCCTTCTCTGAAGCCATGTTGCCTCACTGACAAAAAGTTGAAGGATTCCAAGTGAAGAGAGATATGTTTCCTTAGTAGTTTCTCCATAAGTTTGCAAACTATGCTGGTCAAGGAAACTGGTCTATAGTTCAGAGCCGTATCCCTCCTTCCCTTTTTGAAGATAGGTATCACATTTGCTTGTTTCCAGCATCTTGGAATCTCCCCCGACTCCAATGACTCCTTAAATATGATACTTAATGCCACTGATATTGTGTTTGCGCATTTTTTAAGCACATGAGGGGATATGTCATCAGGACCTGTAGCTTTATGAACATCTAAATCCATCAGCGCCTTGCATACCTCTGTGGCTGTAAGGTTGATGTTCTCTAATACCGGCCCTTGAGCTTCTATCACTGCAATCTGAGGGGGTGGGGTATTTTCTACTGTAAATACTGACTGAAACTCCTTGTTCAATTCTTTGCAGATCTCTTCGTCCGTCTCAGTGATGCTTCCATCCGCTCTCTTTAGCCTTAAAACCTGTTCTTTTACCTTCAGTTTTCCTCTGATAAAGCTGTGGAAAAGCTTGGGATTTTCTTTAGCCTTCCTGGTGATGTCCCTCTCATAATCTTTCTCTGCCTCTCTCCTTTTACTTAGGTAGTCATTTCTTGCTCTTTTGTAGGTTTGCCAGGCATTTATGTTTTTTCTCCTCCTATACCTTTTCCAGCATTTGTCTCTCCACTCCTTAGCTCTTTTACACCCATTATCGAACCATTTCTCTCTGGCATGAATTACACCTACTTTGGTGACAGGTATGCAGCAATCTACTATCTTCCCATATTTCTCACAAAAGATGTCATACATTTCTTGTACAGATTTGTTGTAAAATAAGGTTCTCCAGTCAATAACTGCAAAAAGCTCATTCATTTTGATGTAATCTCCTTTCTGATAGTTCCTCCTCATGTCCTCAGTGCCTCTACTCTCAGGAAGAATGTCTTCAATGATATACTCCATCAACAACACACAGTGGTCACTCTTTCCAATTTGGTGGTTCATACTCAATATTTTCAATATCCAACACATTATCTGTGAACACTAGATCAAGTAGTGATGGCTCATCCCCACCCCTGGCTCTTGTTGGTTCCATTACATGTTGGTGTAGGAAATTCCCTTGTACGCAATCTAGGAATCTTGCCCCAAAGGAGTCCTCACCACTGTGTGGGTCAAGATTTATCCAATCTATCTCTTTATGATTAAAGTCTCCCATAATCAAAATCCTACATTTTTTCTCCCGCGCCATGTTAACAACTGAGTTTATGACTTCAATCGTACCTATATGACTTTCCTCATAAATTTCAAGCCTATTTTGGTTCCTTGGTGGGTTGTATACAACAGTTATTATAATGCTCTCTGACCCAGTATTTATGCGAGCAACAAGAAATTCCCTGAACTCACTTTCTATAGCCAAGTTTATCTCTTCAGCTTGAATCCTCTCACTTATGAGCAGTGCTATCCCTCCACCAGTCCTCTCAGATCTTTCGACCCTTAGTATTCTGAAGCCCTTAGGAAAAACTGTGACACTGTTTATGTCCTCACTCAACTTAGTCTCTGTAATTGCTACTATATCTGCCTTACTGTTGTGAATCCTATCTTTTAATTCTACTGCCTTACCAGCTAATCCATCAGCATTTGTGTATAACAATCTTAATGAGGCCCCATCCCCTGATCTTCTGTCATTATCTTCTTTATCTCCCCTTTGTCTGGAAGTATTCCGTAACGAAAATTTTTTTTCTCTTCCTCATTTCTTTCATCATTTAACCTTCTTGCCTCTTGCAACAAGTTTTTGATCTTTCCCATCTCTTCCTGTGTTCTGTATCGTCTAATGAACACTTCTTTGCATTCTTGAAGGTCTTTTAGACTTTTTTTTCTCAACAATATTTCCCTACATGTCTCCCCTCTCTCAAAGGTTACTTTTGTTGGTCTCGGCTTTCCTTCCCTGGAATATTTACCTAGTTGGTGTATGTTTACAATATCCTCAGGACCACATACTACTCCAAGCTTTCTTATCAGGTCTACAACCCTAGCTTTATTTTCTTCAAGTCTCCCCTGCCATGTTGGCTCCTGGGATTCACTTATGCCTGAGATTACCACTGTCTTCTCCTTATCAAGTGCCTGTCTGATGAGTGGGTTTGCCCTTTCCATCACAACGTCTTTCATTTTTTTGATTACTGTCTCTTTATAAGAGACAGTAATCAAAAAAAACCTAATTGTGTTTACAGGAAAGAGCCCAAAGCTCGTAACTTCCCGTCTCCTTATCGGTTCCATTTTGTACTTAGTGATACTTATCATACCTGTCCTTAAAACTATGGATTGAGATAGCATTAACTACCTCCTCGCTTAGCCAATTCCAATTATCAACTACTCATACACTGAAAAAGTATTTCCTTACATCCTGCAAACAAGTTTTCTTACGAAGCTTCAAACTATGACCTCTAGTTCTAGAGCCAGCCATATCAAAATATCGATCCCTATCCACTCTATCATAACCATGAAGGAATTTAAAGACTCTCACCATATCCCTCCTCAGTCTTCTAGCTTCGAGTGATGGTAAGTCTAATTCCCTCAGCCTCTCATCATAACTGAGATTCCGTATTTCTGGCACCAGTTTCTTGGTATGTCTTTGAACTTTTTCAAGCTTAGCTATGTGCTTTTTCAAGTGTGGATTCCAAAAGGGGGCTGCATATTCAAGATTTGGCCTCACATAGGTTACATAAATATTTCTGAACATTTCCTTGTCCATGTGCATGAAGGCTACCCTTATATTTGATTACTATACCATTTATACGTATATCTGGAGACAAATCTGCCAGTATGTTTACTCCTAGACACTGAGTGTCTTACTCTAACCCTCTGTTCCCTTCCTTCTAAGTAAGTTTTTATCCATTCCAAGATATTTCCACCTATTCTAGTCGTTTCTTGCATCTTCCTAATAAGTCTCCCATGTGGAATAGTGTCAAATGCTTTCTGGAAGTCTAGGAATATGCAATCTGCCCAGCCCTCTCTTTCCTGTAAGAATCGGCTTACCTCATCATAAAATTCTTAATAAGTTTGTTATTGTTGATCTACCTTCTCTGAAGCCATGTTGCCTCACTGACAAAAAGTTGAAGGATTCCAAGTGAAGAGAGATATGTTTCCTTAGTAGTTTCTCCATAACTTTGCAAACTATGCTGGTCAAGGAAACTGGTCTATAGTTTAGAGCTGTATCCCTCCTTCCCTTTTTGAAGATAGGTATCACGTTTGCTTGTTTCCAGCATCTTGGAATCTCCCCTGACTCCAGTGACTTTTTAAATATGATACTTAGTGCCACTGATATTGAGTTTGTGCATTTTTTAAGTAGATGAGGGGATATATCATCAGGACCTGTAGCTTTATGGACATCTAACTCCATCAGCGCTTTGCATACCTCTGTGGCTGTAAGGTTGATGTTCTCTAATACCGGACCGTGAACGTCTACCTCTGCAATATGAGGGGGTGGGATATTTTCTACTGTAAATACTGACTGAAACTCCTTGTTCAATTCTTTGCAGATCTTTTCATCCTAACAAACAAACAAACAAACATTTATTTCCATTTTTGTACAATGGTTCTTCTTATACAAACTAAAAGTAACTTATGAGTAGATATATAATTGAACTAATAAGTAGGAGGGTAATACATACTGTTAAATTAAATAATGGTTTCCTAGAAAATAATAATACTGTAATAAAAATTTTAACAATAATGTTAATAAAGTAAAATTAAGTTATAAGTAGACATGTAATTAAACTAATAAATAAGAGGGTAATACATATAGTTAAATTAAATGTAGCTTTCATAGAAAATAGTACTGTGTTTGATGCTCCTTAAATTTGGAGATATTTATAGATAAATGAGGCACAATAAAATAGGAGACAGAAATGGCATTAAGAATGTTCTTGTCTGCCCCCTAGTGGGCATCTTTATTACTTTCAATGTAAACAAAACATGGATTCGTTCATTAACAAAATAACAATTATATCAAATATTGTAACATCCCTCTTTTTATGAAGAAAAAAAAATAAGTTATCATCTTGAAAAAGAAAAATAAATCACTCTTTGTAAACAACAAAATCATTATATTTAGAGGGTAAAATATTCCTTGTACTCCTTGTGATTCTCTTTTGAGGAGTGAAAGACTCTTGAACTCTGAGATTCTCACTTGTTGGGTTCACATGTTTATCCTGTGGAATTTCAACCTGTTGCTGACTTTGTACTACATTACTAGAATCTTCACTACTGTGATACGAAACATTTCTTTCATTTGACTTATTAAGGTCTACTCTATTTCTTCTCAATAAACCAGCATCAGTTGAAATTTCATAAGATCTCTCGTCTAAACGTTCCTTCACAATACCTTTTTCCCAAGCTTTCTTTCCCATTACAGTGGGTTTTATTCTCACAACATCATCTTCCTGTAAAGGATCAAGATCTTTGGCATGCACATTGTAATATTTAGCGGACCTGCTATTTCTATAATGTCTGTTAATCTTAATTTTATCTACATTGATCTCAGATGGTTTCAACAACTTTGAAGAAACTGGGAGAAGAGTACGTGTGCGTCTCCCTAGGCTTTTTTGAGCCGGACTGTATTCATCACTGTGAGACGGACAATTACGGTAGTCTAATATTGCCAAATAAGGGTCATTATTACTTTCTATGGCTTTTCTGAGTATGGACTTTGCAGTTTTTACAGCGGATTCTGCCTGTCCATTAGACTGAGGATGTTTAGGGCTTGACGTACAATGTTCTATATCCCATACTCTTATAAAATTCTGAAATATATCACTTGTAAATTGAGTTCCACAGTCACTAACTAAGATGGAAGGAGTACCATACCTTGCAAAATGTGCTTTTAGCTTACGTATAACAGTAGATGCTTTTATATCTTCTAACCTATCAATTTCCCAGAAATTACTGAAATAGTCTACTGTTACAAGATAAAACTGATTACTCAATTCAAAAATATCTGTGCCAACTTTCTCCCATGGCCTATCAGACACTTCATGTGGCATAAGAGTTTCTTTCTGCTGAGATTTTTGAAATTTGCAACAAATTTCACATTGAGAAATATATTCTTTAATATCACCATTCATACCAGGCCAATATACACACTCACGAGCCCTTCGTAGACAACTTTCTACGCCAATGTGACTAGAGTGAATAGCCTGTTTAATTTCTTTCCTCAAATTGGCAGGAATCACAACTCTATCACCTTTAAATACAAGTCCATTCTGTATAGAAAGTTCATCTCTAATATGATAATAAGGCAAAACAGTTATAGGTACATTACATTTATACTCTGGCCACCCATTTGTTATCATATTTGTCACTTCAAGCAAAATTTCATCACTGGCCACAGCATCACGAATTTTCTTTAACCTGTCTTCCCTAATAGGCAAATAAGATACAACATTAACATATTCAAAATCATTACCATTTTCAGTTTCACTAAGAAATGATCGAGACAGCAAATCTGCTATATGCATGTTCTTACCAGCAGTATGCTTAAGTTCAATATCGTATTGTTGTGCAGTCAATAACATGCCTTGTAGTCTCTTTGGTGCTCTATCTAATGGTTTCAAGATTATACTCTGAAGTGGTTTGTGATCAGTTATAACCAAAGTATGTTGTCCAAAAGTGTACTGATGGAATTTCTTTAAAGCAAACACAATAGCCAGCATTTCTTTCTCTATCTGAGCATACCTTGTTTCCGTGTCAGTTAGAGCTCTGCTTGCATAAGACAACGGTTTACCACCTTGCATTAGAACTGCACCAAGTCCACATTTGCTAGCATCACACTGTATAACTAGCTGTTTATTTTGATCATAATAAGCAAGAATTGGAGTCTTAGTGATGCAACACTTAATTTTCTCAAAAGCTCTAGCCTGTTCATCACCCCAACACCATTCTTTGTCTTTACGTAAAAGTTGTCGTATGGGCACCATCAGGTCAGAGAGTCTAGGCATGAATTTTGACAAATAGTTTATCATTCCACTAAAGCATTGAATCTCAGTGACATTAGTTGGAGCTTTCATCGATACAATTGCTTCAATTTTACTGGGATCTGGCTTAAGGCCTTCATTAGTTATTACATGTCCAAGAAATGTTATCTCACTCTTTCTTATTTCAGCCTTTTCTCTGTTAAGACGGATACCATGCTTACGACATCGTTCCAGTAAATTTCTTAAATTTTCATCATGATCTAACTGTGCTTCTTCTAGAGAATTACCTATTCCATATACCAAAATGTCATCAGCAATGCATATTATTCCTAGCAAACCATCTAAAGAGTTCTGCAGTCGTTTCTGAAAAACTTCACTACTGATTGCTAGGCCAAAGGGCAGTCTAAGCCAACGATATCTTCCAAAAGGGGTTTGAAAGGTAGTTAAATGACTTGACTCTTCATCCAAAACACAGTGCCAATATCCATTTCTTAAATCTAGTTTAGAGAACACTTTAGCTTGTGCTAATTCAGGTAAAACATCATCGATAATTGGCAAAGGATGCATTTCTCTAATTATGGCTTTATTTAATTGCTGAGGATCTATGCAAATTCTTATGTCTTCACTATTTTTCTTAGAAGCTACTACCATGCGACTCACCCATTCAGTTGGTTCGTCTACTTTACAAATGACATTTTGTTTCTCTAACTCAGATAATTTGGATTTTACCTTCCTTTTAAGTTGAATTGGCACTCTACATGAAGATATAGCAAATGGCTTGACTTCTTTGTCTAAAGTCATACATACCACCCCAGGTAACTTACCAATTTCATTACCAAATACATCTGAATATTCCTGAAAAACATCAGTATTACAAGATTCACTGTGTACAGAACATATGTTATCATAATTGATGGTAAGGAAACCCATCTGTTCTGATGCACGTTTTCCTAACAAAGGCATATAATTCTCAGCCACTATAATAAACTCAACATTATATCTCTTTGAATTTATCTCATTTTTCACTTTAATTCTACATTTTCCAACTGGTTTGGCTGCAGAATTATTCCACATTTCTAGTTGTAACCCTTCACTAGATTCAATTTTTACATTATTGGGAACCATATTTCGAGGTAACACATTTACACCTGCTCCGCTATCGATTTGAAATTTGACACTATTTTCACCAACTTTCAGATTGGTATATAGATATTTGGATTTCTCTGACACTTTATTCACTTTCATCACTTGCTGTGTACAGGGATTATTATTTTTGTTCACCGTCGTTTCTTCTGGCTCTCCACGTCTCGTCTGCAACTTGACACCTAGGATATATTCGGCTGGAGTATCTGAACTGGAATCGTCACCGTCCACTGCATTCACACCCATCTTCTTAGATGCTTGTGCATGTCCATTTTTCTCCAAACATTGAGATTCGAAGTGATTCAGCCTGTTGCAGTAGTTGCATCTCTCTCCATAGGCTGAACATTTCTTCTTACTCCACACGTGTCTTGTTCCGCAGAACTTACATTTTCGTAGAGCCGTATCCTTCGTTGACAAACTTTGGTTTGACTTAGGCCTATACTGGTTCTTGTTCACAAAACTTGGGTCCTCACTCTTTCGGTCTGCTGAATGTCTACTAGGCCTACTCTGCTTAAAGTTGTTTGTCGATTTAACTTTATTTATGACCGACTTTGCTGTATTTTCTCTTTTTATCATTTGCATTTGTCTCTGCGATGCTTGATGTGCCTCACAAATTTTGAGCGTATCTATCAGTGAAATACATTCTTCTCTCAGAAATTTCTCTCTGAGTTTATCTTCTTTACAGCCAAAAACAATTTGATCACGAATTGCCTCATCTTTTTCTGCTGCAAAATCACAATCCTTAACCATAGTTTTTATTCTAGTAATAAATTCATCCAGGTTCTCATCAGCTTTCTGAGTACAGCATCTAAACCTATATCTTGATGCTATTATTAGCTTCCTAGGGGCAAAATGCTCATCTAGCTTCTGTAATACCACGTTTAAGTCCTTGCTAGGGTCATCACGAGTTCCACTCTCCCCTACAATAACGGGACCAAACTCTATAGCATTATACACTCGAAGCAATTCGTCACCCCCATGGGTCAAAAGTAATGCTACCTTCACTTCACTTGGTTTATCATTTAAACCTGCTGCAAGTATATACAGCTCGAATTTTTGACGAAAAAATCGCCAATCTTGCTCACTTTCGCTCTTTAATGCGAATTTATCAGGAGGGGCTAGATTAGCTGTCGCCATGTCGGTTGGTAGTCTTATTTACTTAATCAAACAGAAATATCCTGGATAATACGTAATGCCTTATATTTAAAATGAACAGCAAACCATACTTAGTCTATTGAGCGCTGCCACCATGTTTGATGCTCCTTAAATTTGGAGATATTTATAGATAAATGAGGCACAATAAAATAGGAGACAGAAATGGCATTAAGAATGTTCTTGTCTGCCCCCTAGTGGGCATCTTTATTACTTTCAATGTAAACAAAACATGGATTCGTTCATTAACAAAATAACAATTATATCAAATATTGTAACATACTGCTGTAATAAAAATGTTAACAATAATGTTAATAGTAAAGTAGTAATAATAACATTATATACATATTTGTTTTCATTACAATGAGAATAATTAGTTCTTAACGAGCAGCAACTATTTGTCCAAAAGAAAACTAAATAGTTTGCCTTTGAAAGCTGTGAAGGAGGATGCATTTTTAAGATGCTATGGAATATTGTTACAGAGTGTTGGCCCTTTGATAGCGATCATCTTTGAACCTGTTTCTGTGTTTGTTCTGTTTTTAAATCAAATATCCAGCTAGGATAATAATGGTCCAAAATTTTGAATACAAAAACATAAATAGCATCAGCGACCTTATTATCTGCCCGCAGCCACCCAAGTTTATTGAGAGCTGGTGTGATGTGGTCATATTTTCTTATTCCTCCCAGGGCAACTCGATCTGCAAAATTAATAAGCTTCTGTATTCTGTTTATCTGAGTCTTAGTGGTAGCTCCCCAAACAGTTGTGCAGTAATTAATGTGACTTAGGGCTAGAGATTCAACAACACTTAATTGAGTGGTAGTCTCAAAATTGTCTTTTATACGTGATAAGTACATTAATGTTCCTGTAACCTTTTTGCGTACTTTGTCTATATGGGAATCAAACAACATGTAGTTATCAAAGTGAATTCCTAGGTTTTTGACTGTTTTGCTAGGTGTGATAATATTGTCGCAAAAATTAATTGTTGTGTTTTATGGAATTTGTGTTATATGGAACCTTGAACCAATAAACATGCATTGTGTTTTACTTTCGTTAATTAACAGCCCAATTTCTTGAAAATAGGTTTTAATTTTTGACAGAGTGTTTTCTGCACTTAAAGTTAGCCCTGGGAGATTATTAATATCACCACTAAGGAGTAGTTGAGTGTCATCTGCATATTGTACAACTAGACAGTCAGAAATGAAAGAAGATAGATCATTTACGTAGATGGAGAAGAGGATAGGACCAAGTACTGATCCCTGTGGAACACCAAATGATAAATTTTTTGGCATAGAGATAATGTTGTTAAGACGTATAGACTGTTAAAGATTAGATAGATACTCGCTAAACCAGCTCGGATCAATATTTAGGTTAGTACATTTACTAAAAAGAATTTCATGGTTTACACTTTCGAAGGCTTTTGATAAGTCTAATAATACAAGCAGAGATATTTTTTTCATATCTATATTATTATAGATACTATTCGTAACTTTGAGTAGTGCAGTTTCCGTCAAGAGTTTCGGCCTGAAACCATGTTGGTTAATAGATAATAGTCTACTTGACTCTAAATATGACATAAGTTGGCATACAACAATTTTTTCTAATATTTTAGAGAAAATGGGTAGCAGGGAAATGGGATGATAGTTTGTCACATCTTCTCTGTCCCCCTTTTTATGCAGAGGTATTACATGTGATATTTTCCAAGAGTCAGGAAACTTTTTAGTAACAATGGAAGTGTTCATAATAGTTAGAATAAAAGATACAATCATGGGTAGAGCATCTTTGATGAACTGAAATGGTATACCATCTGGACCATAAGAGCCAGAGTTTCTTAGGCTCTTTATGGTAAGAATTAGGGTAGCACAATCGATAGGATTCATCTTGAAGTACTCTCTTGTGTTTACATTGGAAGAATTGTCATTTAAGCAAATACCCATATTCACTGAGTTGATGTTTTCTTGTGTTTTCACATAGGTATTTTTGCCAACGTTAGCAAAATAGTTATTAAAGTTTTCCACTTTGTCTTTCAACTCCATAATATTTTCATAACTTTCTGAAGTACTCTTTTCATTTGGTATCATGCTTCTTATCACTTTCCATGTTGCTGCTGTATCATGTCTAGAGTCATTAAATTGTTTTTGGTAAAAGTCTTTTTTACTTACATTGATGAGAGATCAGACACGTTTATTTTCTGTCTTATAACGTTCTCTGAGAGGCATATCATATCTATTCATTTTTAGCTCTTTTTGTATTTGATTTCTGATTTGCATTGCCTTTTTGATGTCATTAGTTAGCCAGGGGGCTGAGGGTGGGTTATTTTTCTTGTTACAATGGGTGCACAACTATCTAAGCATTCAAGGAAGACTTTTGTTAGAATCTCAACCTGCAAATCGACGGTATCTGTGTATTTAATTCTTTTAAGTACATTTGTGTTGTTGATTAATGTTTCACAAAAGATATCAGGGGAGTAATTTTTTAGACACCGGAATGTCTTGAGGAGAGGCTTCCTTTTGGGCTTGTTTATGTTTAGCATAGCAATGTTCAACTCGTGGTCTGCAATTGGGCAGGGAACTACGTCCCAATAGGGTATACTTTCCACTTTGTTTGTTATCAGATCTATAAGAGTCCTAGAATTAGGGGTTATGCGGGTCGGTTTTGTCACTATTTGTGTTAACTTCACAGTGTTGATCACCCTTTTCATTTTATCTGCTGAGAGCAAGTCATCATTAAAGTCACCAAGTATGTATATGGGTTTATGGCACACAGATATTTCTGAATGTTTCTAGCAGATGATTGAATGAACTGGTAGGTGCTTTAGGGTGACGGTAAACACACCCTACAATGAAAGATGGAAGTTTCTGATACTGCACAGTGATTTATAAATTTTCGAGCTCCTCAGTTTTTTCTAAACCTGTGGTTATTTCTGATGCACTAAGATAATTTCTAACATAAATACAGACCCCACCCCCTCGGCCATGGTCATTGCAAAATATTTTAAACTCTGGGATATTCACATATATATTTTCAGTTGTAGGAGGAAGCCAAATTTCGCTTACACAGAGGATGTCTATATTGTAGTCTTTTGTTAGCATTATTATTTCCTCAAAATGAGCGAGCAGGGACTGAGCGTTCACATGTACTAATGTTACATTCTTACCATGTTTCATTAGGGTGGTATCCATAGTCATAGTTGTAGTTTGTTCTTGGGTTAGTCCATGACTTGTTTCGACTGTGTGATTCTGCTGGGAATTCATCATTGTAGTGTGTTCTGAGGTTAGCCCATGGATCCTGGTGTCTGTACCTGCCGTTGGATGGGTAACGCTGGTTTGAGTACGTGCCATGGTATGATCGGGCCTTCCCAAAGTTTGTATGCCTAGGTGAGTGTCTAGGGTTGTAAGAGCCATCACTCCAGGAGAAGTCTTTTGTGCGTGGACGGGGATAATAGAGGTTTGTATCGTGTCTCTTTCTGTAGTCTCGCGTATAGGGGATTGTTTCATTAGCTCTTTGCTGTTTATTTTGGTATGACTGTAGTTTGGGATATATTGTAGAATACCCAGGTTGTGTCCATTGTTTGCCCCCGCAAAATGGCTGGACAATTGTTCTTGTAGGCCATTGATTCAGTTTGTAAGGCACATATTCAAATCCTTTCGATATCGTTATTGCGAAGGAAACCCAATTTGGTTTGCGAGAAAGCTCCTTAATTAAGACTTCTTCAGAGGGAATGCCTTGATTTGTCAATATATTACATATCTCTCTCTCAAAGGGGTTGCCAGGAATGCGAATATATATTTGAGCTGTAACCCTTGCACTTGCATTATTGGGCAACTGTGGCTGTGGGGGAGAGGACTTCGATGGAATGTTTAGAATAGAGACTGCTGCTATTTTGTCTTTTCTGTTTTCTTCATTGTTTTGCAGCCTATTGCTGGGTTGGTTATTTGTGCTGGAAGGTGTAATTTGGTTGACCTGGTTAGTGATAGTTGTTGTGTTGTTAGGAGTAGTGGAGATGGGCTCTATATCTTCTTCGCTGTTTTGCAACTCTTTGCCAGGTTGGTTATTTGTGCTGGGAAGAATCTTGTTCTGGTTAGTGCCTGCTGTTGTGTTGTTAGGAGTAGTGGGGAAGGACGCTGTTGTTTCATCACTATTTTGTAACCTGTTACTGATCCGTCTCAGTGATGCTTCCATCCGTTCTCTTAAGCCTTAAAACCTGTTCTTTTACCCTCAGTTTTCCTCTGATAAAGCTGTGGAAAAGCTTGGGAATTTCTTTAGCCTTCCTGGTGATGTCCCTTTCATAGTCTCTCTCTTCCTCTCTTCTTTTACTTAGGTAATAATTTCTTGCTCTTTTGTAGGTTTGCCAGGCATTCATGTTTTTTCTCCTCCTATACCTTTTCCAGCATTTGTCTCTCCACTCCTTAGCTCTTTAACACTCAGTATCGAACCATTTCTCTCTGGCATGAATTACACCTACTTTGGTGACAGGCATGCAGCAATCTACTATCTTTTCATATTTCTCACAAAAGATGTCATATATTTCGTGTACAAATTTGTTGTAAAATAAGGTTCTCCAGTCAGTAACTGCAAAAAACTCATTCATTTTGATGTAATCTCCTTTCGGATAGTTCTTCCTCATGTCCTCAATACCTCTACTCTCAGGCAGAATATCTTCAATGATATACTCCACCAACAACACACACTGGTCACTTTCCAATTGGTGGTTCATACTCAATTTTTTCAATATCCAACACATTATATGTGAATACTAGATCAAGTAGTGATGGCTCATCCCCACCCCTGGCCCTCGTTGGTTCCATTACATGTTGGTGTAAGAAATTCCCTTGTATGCAATCTAGGAATCTTGCCCCGAATGAGTCCTCACCACTGTGTGGGTCAAGATTTATCCAATCTATCTCTTATGATTAAAATCGCGCATAATCAATATCCTACATTTTCTCTCCCATGCCATGTTAACAACTGAGTTTATGACTTTAATAGTACCTATATGACTTTCCTCATAAACTTCTAGCCTATTCCGGTTTCTTGGTGGGTTATATACAACAGTTATTATAATGCTCTCTGACCCAGTATTTATGCAAGTAACAAGAAATTCCTTGAACTCACTTTCTATAGCCAAGTTTATTTCTTCAATTTGAATCCTTTCACTTATGAGCAGTGCTATCCCTCCACCAGTCCTCTCAGATCTTTTAACCCTTAATATTCTGACGCCCTTAGGGAAAACTGTGACACTGTTTATGTCCTCACTCATCTTAGTTTCTGTAATTGCTACTATATCTGCCTTACTGTTGTGAATCCTATCTTTTAATTCTACTGCCTTACCAGCTAATCCATCAGCATTCGTGTATAACAATCTTAATGAGGCCCCATCCCCTGATCTGTCATTATCTTCTTTATCTCCCCTTTGTCTGGAAGAACTCTGAAATGAATATTTTTCTTCTTCATTTCTTTCATCATTTAACCTTCTTGCCTCTTGCAACAAGTTTTTGATCTTTCCCATCTCTTCCTGTGTTCTGTATCGTCTAATGAACACTTCTTTGAATTCTTGAAGGTCTTGTAGACTTTTCTCTCATCAGTATTTCTCTACATATTTCCCCTCTCTCAAAAGGTTACTTTTGTTGGTCTCTGCTTTCCTTCCCTCAAATATTTGCCTAGTTGGTGAATGTTTACAATATCCTCTGGACCACAAACTACTCCAAGCTTTCTTATCAGGTCTACAACCCTAGCTTTAATTTCTTCGATTCTCCCCTGCCATGTTGTCTCCTGGGATTCGCTTATGCCTGAGATTTCCACAGTCTTCTCTTTATCAAGTGTCTGTTTAATCAGCGGATTTGCCCTTTCCATCACAACATCTTTCATTATTTCGATTACTGTCTCTTTATAGTCAACTGTTTGTATGTTTTCCAGTGCCACCACCTTTACAGCCTCTTTTACTGCCACATTCCCCTTTAGTGCATCAGCAAAGGAAGTTTTCATGGCATCATGTTCCATATTCAGGTCCTGGAACTCTTTTCTAAACTGGTCAATGTTTTCCTTAATCTGGATATTCCAAGCTGCAATCTCGTCTCTCTCAGAAGAGAGCAGTGAAATAACATCTAATTCCTTCAGGTTGTCATTCAGCTGTTTGTTGTTATCTTCTTGTTTAGAAATTCTGGTTTCTAGTTCACTCTTTTCCCCTTCCAGCTTCTTAATTCGTTTTTCTAGTTCTTTTCTCTCCTGCCCTTGTGCTTTATTGTGTGTGTGTGTGTGTGCATATGTGTGTAATTACCTAATTTACCTAATTTTGCTTACGGAAAAGAGCCCAAAGCTCGTAACTTACCATCTCTTGGTCGGTTCCATTTTGTATTTAGTGATACTTATCATACATACATACATATTCTATCAACATATTAGGAATCCATATAGCCTCTAACTTGTCTTGGAGGAATTACATAATCCAAATTTCTAAATCTTCATTAAAATAATTGGGGTTTTTGTTTCGTTTTCGTCATTACTTTTCCTCTTTACAGTTACTTAAAATTTATAAAGGTCTTATCCGTCCCTGCTTAGAATACTGCTCACACATCTGGGGTGCTTCTTCTTATACTTATCTTCTTGATAGGGTTGAATCTAAGGCAATCACACTCATTAATGATCCTTCTCTTACTTCTAATCTGGATTCTCTCTCTCTTCGCCGTAAGGTATCTTCCCTTTCTCTTTTCTATCGCTACTATGTCCATCGCTGCTCTGATGAGTTGGCGAGTTGCATCCCTTCCCCACTGCCGAGGCCGCGTAACACTCGCCAAGCGGCCTCATCACACAGGTTCTGTGTGGAGATTTGTAGCTCACGGATTGGTCGGTGCAGTGACTGCTTCTTCCCATCTACCTCCAGACTCTAGAACTCTCTTCCTTCTTCTGCCTTTCCTAATTCTTCTGACCTTTCATCCTTCAAAAAGCAGATCTATCGTCATCTCAGAGCCTAGTCCTCCATATCTCTGGGTCCTCTGTACTTTGTTTTTTTCTATCTGTCATTTTCCTTTGTTTGACATTACCTCATCTCTGCCTTGTCCTTAACCTTTTTCTTTTCCTTTGTCTTGGTATTTTATCGTGTCCAGGCCTTTATTGATGAGGTCAGTTTCTGCCTGTTCCGGTGTCACAATTAAAAAAAAATATACTCATGCCTCATTCCCCTTTGTAAGGGGGGTGGCCGAGCCAAGAAATGCGCATTCACCACGATTCACACACACCTCAACCAATCCTCTCAACTCCTTGGGAATAAAGAGTTGCCATGTCTCTCCCCCCTTCCACCCTGCTTGTGTCACCCACAAGGTAGGCAGGTAAGGATATTCTACAATGAGGCTCGACAGCCGCAGCTGGTTTACCCCCACCGCTTCATCACACGGCAACTCCCCTCACAGTTCACTGAACCAGCAGGTGCGAGAATTCCCTTTGGGCCGCGTCATATATGCAAAATCTTCCTCCACTCATTCCTATCTCTTGCACACACTTCACTGTTCCAGTGACATTCCTTGTGCATTCAGTGTTCTTTTCATGCCATGTATCCATCTCATTTTAGGTCTCCCTCTTGACCTAACTCCAATTTCTTTTGAATACCACACTCTCCTCTATTCGTTCAGCACTCATCTTTTCCATGTGTCCAAACCAGCTCAACACACCCTGATATAACCAACTGACAACTTCATTCCAACACCCGTTCTATGCCTGACATCCTCATTTATTACTCTGTCTATTCTAGATACACTAATCATATCTCCATTACCTTCAACTTGTTCTTGTCATCCTCTCTTGCATTCCAAGTCTCTGCTCCATACAATGCTGTTATCACAATCACACCTTCATATATCCTTCTCTTGGTAATCAGTCCCAAATATCAATTTCTCATTACCCTTTTCAACCCACCTTTACATTTACTTGCCTCCTTCACTCTGTGATTTACCTCAACAACCACCCGCCCACTCCTTGATCCATTCGACCCCAGATACTTAAAACTCTCAACTTCTTCAAGCAATTCCCCATTAACTCCTACATTCAATCTGCCAACATTAACACTCCTCGTGCATCTCATGACTTTACTTTTACCAATATTCACCCGTAACTTCCTTCTTTCACACATACTAATAAGCTCAGTCACAAATGATTCAATTAATTCTCAGTATCGGCCACCAGTACAGTATCATCTGCAAATAGTAACTGATTCAATTTCTGCAACCTTCCATCCTCACCCACAAGTTCCAATCCCCTGTCTAATACTCTTTCATTTACTTCCCTTACCACTCCATTCATATACACATTAAACAACCATGGCAACATTACACAACCTTGACATAACCCTACATTCACCTCAAACCAATCACTCATACCATTCCCAACTCTCACGCACTCTCTACTATTCATGTAAGAACTCTTCACTGCTTATAACAAGCTTCCACTTATTCCATACCGTCCCAACACCCTCCACAACTCCTCTCTATCTACGTTGTCATACACTTTATCTAAATCCATAAAAGCCCAAAAAGTGTCCCTACCTTTCTCCAAGAACTTCTCACACACCTGTCTTACTGCAAACACCTGATCCACATACTGTTCTTCCCCTATCAATCTCTCAGTATTTTTCCTAATTCTCTCGATTAACACTCTTCCATATACATTACCAACTACACTCAGCAAACTCTATCATTCCCATCTCCTAATATTGGCATTCTCCATTCGTTTCCCACAGCCACAATCTATTTTACAAGAGTAGAATAGGTTCATACATTACTCTTAGCAGTTACTAGATAGGCTTCATACACTCCTCTCTCTCTCTCCTCTCTCTCTCTCTCTCTCTCTCCTCTCTCTCTCTCTCTCTCTCTCTCTCTCTCTCCGTGCGTGTGTAATTACCTAATTTACCCAATTTTGCTTACGGAAAAGAGCCCCAAGCTCGTGACTCCCTGTCTTCTGGTCTGTTCCATTTTGTACTTAGTAATACTTATCATACATACATACTTACATATATATATATATACATACATATACACATGCCTCATTCTCCCTTGTAAGGGGGGTGGCCAAGCCAAGAAATGTGCCTTCATCACGATCCACACATACTTCAGCCACTCCTCTCAGCTCCTTGGGGATAAAAGGTTTCCAGGTCTCCTCCCCTTCCACCTTGCTTGTGTCACCCACAAGGTAGGCGGGTAAGAATATTCTACACTGAGGCCCGACAGCCGCAGCTGGTTTACCCCCACTGCTTCATCACATGGCAACTCCCATCACACCCGTCCATCACAGTTCACTGAGCTAGCAGGTGTGAGAAATCCCTTTGGGCTGTGTCATAACTATGAAAGAATTTAAAAACCATCAGCATATCCCCCCTCATTCTGCTAGCTTCGAGTGATGGTAATTTTAATTCCCTCAGCCTCTCATTATAACTGAGATTGCGTATTTTTGGCGCCAGTTTCGTGGTATGTCTTTGAACTTTTTTCAGCTCAGCTACTTGCTTTTTCAAGTGCAGATTCCAAAAGGGGGCTACATATTCAAACTTTAGCCCCACATAGGTTTCATAAATATTACTGAACATTTCCTTGACCATGGGCCTGAAGGCTACCCTTACATTTGCTAAGAAAACATATGCCACCCTTACTTTGCCATTTATATGCATTTTTGGAGACAAATCGGCCAATATGTTTACTCCTAGATCTCTCTCATTCTCTGTCTCTTGATGTTCTACTCCTGCCATTGAATAGTCAAGCTTGGGCCTTCTTGCACTTGTACCCATTCTCATTACCTGACATTTTGAAGTATTGAATTTCATTAGCCACTTTTCTGACCACTCATGCAGACTATTTAGGTCTCTCTGAGGTCTCTACCATTGTTCTCGTCTTTTGTGTGTGTGCGCGAGCACACCATTTGCATAGTTTTGAATTACTCTGCAAAATTCTTCTTTCATGTTTTTGTTTTCCTGGGTGAATTTTCTTGTGGGTTGAAACCCAGGTCATGTGGACGTTTTCATATCCCTTCTCTTTGTCAGTAACCCAACTTTCAGTTTGGCCCAGATCACTTCAGATTCACTTTCGTGTGATGAAGATAACTCCAGCATACATGGCCTCACAGTACTTATTTGCTTCACTGTCTCCAACTCTCCAGTTTGCTGATTATATCTGGAAAAAAGTGAAGAACAAACCTAGGTGATATTAACTACATACTATGCGTGGCTTTCACCTTAGCCCCTAGTATGAGGTTATGTACAAATCTGTACATCGCTGCTAGTATGTTATTGTATTTTCTATTTTCAAGTCACAAATGGATGTGGTATTTAATTCTACTAATCATTTTCTTTTACACATATGCATGCACTTGGACTGAAATTCCACTCTGAAATCTAAACTGAGTTTCCTCTGACAACAAAATATTGTTTTGAAGAATGCTTAAGCAAGCTCAAAAATACTTGCCTATTGCTTCTCGTCTGACAGTGCTATAATGATGCCATGTGTAATAATTATAAATTAATGTTTCACATTCTATTTTTCTCTGTTTTATTTGCTCAAAACACAATAATTTAATAGAAATGTCAGTGATATTTATGGAATAATACCGGAGGAAGTATTGAAAATATTTTCATTTCTCTGATATTTTCCTATATGCTTCCTCAAGCTCATAAAAGTATCTGGCAAACACTATAAAGTCATTCAAGACTCAAGTGTCAGGTAGTCCCTAAAATACACTCATTACCTTTTTGCGTTCTATTAATAACTGTATGAAAATTATTTTTACATTGCAGGTCTCGCAAGACTCACCCTGGTGCTGTTGTTCATCTCAGTGATTGTCCTGTCGATCCAAGCAAGGTAATAGTACTTTTTCTCTTTATATTTTTTGAAGTGTACACATTTGCTTTCATTTTTGCATTAACTGTATGTAGATATATTAATGGAGATATTATATTATTCATATCTGATTCATGGTATGCAATGCTGCAATGTATTTGGGTGTTTAAGGAGCACTTTTAATGAGACGTAATCATTCTTACGAAAATTCATGCCTCTTTACTTTTTACTAAGAGAGTATACATTTCCTCCTGATTTAATTCAGTTGCATTGCAGGCAGTAGATTAAGGCTTGAGCATACATCAGAATCTTCAATCGCTCCATATTTACCACAGCTGAAGGGTAAATTTTTTATGGAAAAAAAACCTTCTTGTAACATTAAAATATGTAAAATCTCTCTTGCATAAATTCCATCCTTTTCCTGACTTTAACTTGAAACAATATGAATGAATGAATCAGAATATCGAAATCTGGAAAATTCATGTTTAGACTTTGTCATGTGTAATCTAATTATATATTGATTTTGAATATCATCTTCTCTAGATCATTAAGGAAGTATCATCAAAGACATAATTAAACTCCAGTCCATAACATGTAAAATCAGTGTAATGCAATTTGTATGACATATGTATATTTCTTTTTATTATTGTGCTGATGATATTAGAGCTAAGTCGCCATCAGGCTGATAGGGTCAATATGCACAATTTTTATCCCCATTCTATGTGTAATACATATTCTTCTTGTACTGTATTTGTATTTATATAGATTCATTACTCCAACTGTATTATGTGTTGAGTAACTCAGGTAATTCCGTAATATACTTAGCTCTCGTTTTAATCTATAATCTGGGTAAATTCATATTGTCATTCTCCTTAACACTTATGTCCGTTTAGTATATTTATACATGTACAGTGGAGGACTCAGTCATGTGTTCTTGTATTAATGGTATATTATTAATGACTTTTCAGCTTCTCATAGGCTATGACAGTGGCTCTCTCGTTGTGTGGGACTTGAAAAACAAAGCTGCTGATGCTCGTTATCAGTGTGCAGAATCCTTGAAATCTGTCAGCTGGCACCATGAAGGCAAACAGTTTATGTGTTCTCATAGTGATGGATCCCTCACCACATGGGCTATCAAGCAAACCACCTCTAAGCCAGTTTCTTGCATATTCCCACATGGTAGGACATTCATCGTCATAGTGCGCCAATGTAGTTTGGCTTAGCTTATATGCTTTTGCCTCTCCTTATATAGCCTATTCTTTTCAGTGTAGAATATGTAAATCTGTATTTTTGTGAAATTTTTTTATGGCACACTGTATATATATGCCTGTGTTGTATATACAGAGCTCCTTAGTGGTGACAAGTCCATCTTCAGAGGTAATGAAAATAAGTACATTAATACACTCATAAACATTAAGGTACTCTGGCAAGTGTGACCAATACCCTGAGTGAATACCTCTCATACATTGGATTATGGCGGGCCTCAAGCCCATGACCTGACGAATC
Organism: Halocaridina rubra; assembly: GCA_037179515.1. Lineage (NCBI taxonomy): Eukaryota > Metazoa > Arthropoda > Malacostraca > Decapoda > Atyidae > Halocaridina > Halocaridina rubra. The sequence continues at coordinate 36,124 of JAXCGZ010002357.1, read as the reverse complement.
AAAATTGCAATCGTTACCACTTGGCCACGGTGAATAAAAAATTTGCTAAATAAGGGAGTATTATTGAACAATATCTTAAAAGAAATTCAATGGTAACATGCATTTATTCATTTGCAACAGCTATGACACCAGTCTACCGAAGTGTAAAGCACCACTTCAGAATGAAACGACTCTCATCTACTAATTTTAGCTAATAGCAAGTGTAATATAAACCACATTGTTCCTCAACTAAATGACACTGCATCTAGTGCAGTTGGAACAGTGTCTTCTCTTTTACTTGCTCAAGCAAACTAATCAGCAATGCATTATACACATCAGTGAATGGGAAAAATGTAGACGCTTGTTTCCACAAATAACACTGTGTACCCAGCAGCAGTTAGGACACTTCCTTTTATGATATTCAATGTTTTTTTAAACACGAAATTATATTTTGTTTTTACAGAGACACACTTTATCCACATGGAAAATTAAGCATTTATTTATTTCAAATTGAAAGATTAGAAGCAGGGATCAGTTTTAGGGCTACCTCTGCTCCCTATACAGGGAGTCCCCATTTTACTTCAAGGTTCCATTCCTAACTGCTGACTCAAACCGGATTTTGACGAAGTCAGAAAACACCTTAATTCGAACCTGTCCCCCACCAGTGCTAAAAATATATACTATACTTTAAAGCATAGAAAAATAATCTAAGTTCTTAATCTAAGACACAAAAATAGTAAAACTACAATATACAGTATTGCTTACCTTTACTACTGTGGTAGGCTTGCATCTAGAAACTAGATGGATAACTTCAGCCCACATATCCAACATAGGGTTGGATAACTTCAGCCCACATATCCAACATAGGGTCAGACAGCTTAGCACCGGCAATTGAGCACAAGAACAAGTGGATGACGCTTCTTTCTTCCCCCCTTTCCCATTTTCATGGCATTAAACAATCTATATTCTCTCTCCAGAATTAGCAGAAGTCTCACTGTGATGCACTGTCGATGCTGGTCATCCAGCCAAAGCGCTTATAATATCTTGATGTTGAAAGTATTTATACATCGCGAATGAGCACAATAAGCATTATGGCAGATGAGAGGTTGAGAAGCATAGCCTTTACAATGGTGCTTCTCTTAAAAATGCGTTCTTACTGCTCTTATTGTGCTGTCCTTTTTATTTCTCTCTTTCTCCAAAATTTATATTTGGTAATTTTGTAAATAAATTAGATCTAACTCCTTCAAATATCCAAATGCATAAATAAATAAATAAAGGAAGCCATTAACCTGATATACATGTATACAACAATGCTGTGTGACTAATCTTTTGCCAACCTCAACAAGCTTTTTTTGCGAAAAGATCGTATTTACGGCTATTTACTAGCTAATTTTGTAAATAAAGTAAGTAATAATTCCTTCAAATAACCAAATACGTAAACAAATAAATAAATAAAACCATTAACTTGATACAGTATATACGTATACAGTACAACAATGCAGTGTGGCCATTCTTCAACTAACCTCAACAAACTTTTTCTTATAAAGATCGTATTAATGGCTATGTAGTTAGTAATTTTGGAAATAAATTAAGTCTAATTCTTTCAGATAACCAAATACATATACAAATATATAAGTAAAACCTTCAACTTGATGCAGTATATACTTATACAACAATGCTGTGTGACTATGCTTCTGCCAGGCTCACAAACTGTTCAGCTCACATAGTTTGAATTTACTGCACAAGCCAGGTAGGTCGAAAAATTGATTAATAAATAATTAATTAATTATTTCTTGGCCTCTGTCGTAATGACAAAATGACATAACTCGAAGTGACGTAAAGCGGGGACCCCTTGTATATGTATATTACCTGCTGAAGTCTGTAAAGGCATTTTTAAATATATTTACAGATAATTTAAAGTTTGTGAAGAAAGTGAAAAGTTAGAATAATGGTAGAGAAATTCTGGAAGGCCTAAATAATTGGCAAGAGTGGTCAGACGAGTGGCTAAAGAGATTCAGTACTTGAAAATGTAAGCATTGGGTGATCACATTTTCTCTTAACAAAAGGAAAAATATTCAGACCTGATCAGGGTTCTATATATCAATGACAGTTTTGGTGTATGTAGATCAGCACTTACAAAAAGGAAAAGTTCCATCACGATCAGTGCTGTCATAAGCATCCAATAAAGTAAAATACATTTAACCTCATGAGATCAAAATGCTCAAGATGTTGGTATAGGTTCAAGATAACAAGAATGTGGCATGCAAAATTTCATGTGCCTCTGCTTTCTATGAAAGCTTTCAGCTAAAAAAACTTGCTTTATCTTTTGGATATTGATTAAGGAGCCCATCAGATTTAAGTAACAATGGGATAGACATAACACCAAGTAGAATTTTTTTTAGAATAAAGCACCACTTATGCTGCTGATGTACAACAGAAAGTGTCTCATTGCCATTATCATAATATTATTTTTCAGCTGCAGCATAAACCGAATGCATCTCATTTGTGAATCCAGTATAATTCTCCAAGGTAGATCTGATCGATTTTGGCCCCAAAGATCATATGCCGCTTGTATCTCTTTATAGGCTGTCTGCATTCATTATCAAACCATTCTTTATCTTTAATGTAGAGATTCAGTGTTTTTGATGTAGCCCTTCTCTTAAATCTGTTTAATGATTCAGTCATGCCATATTGATTATAAATGTCTGGCCAGACAAGATACCATTCCAAGCTGCCCCTTCTTTGATTTCTAAATATTCATTAAGTCATTAATCAAAATATATATATGAATGAAAAATGCTTTCTTGCTGAGCACACGGTAAAACATGACTCGAAACTACTTAGTTTTTTGGATTGCTTCTGGATTCTGTGATAAGAATAAGCTGTTGAAGAAAATATTTCAGGAACCACTGTTATGTATCTTATGTAAATTGTTTGTTTTTCAGCAAAAACCAACAAAGATGGTAAACAAGAGCCTTGTAAATGCATTCAAAAAGTTGAATGGACCTGCAGTAAAACTGGGTAAGTATTTCTTACGAGATAACTATGTAGATTCTTTGCAAATTTATTAGTATACTTTTGGCCTATGTATGGCTTAATGTCACAACATTCTTAAAAATTATTCAAACTTTCAAGTATATATTAACTATATTGCTTGATTTTCTGCATGTAAATTGATGAATTGCAATATCCTTTATGTATACCCAGTATAACTTTATAATTAATCAAGGCAGGCTTTTTTTTAATTATTCTGGTCTCATTTATTATATAAGAATATCCCCAGTTTAAATTAAGATTTGTGTATTCATAAGTAGAATAGATTTCTTATGGTAATAAGCAGTTTTTGATGTTTTAATAAACTTATATTTGAGCAAACCTATTGTATTTTTCTTAAAATTTTTATTATTATAGGAATTAGTTCAGGTAATTTACTATATAACTGAATTCTCTTATTTCACACAATATATTTGTTGTATAATATGTATGTTTTAGAATATACCATTTACACAATATAATAAATTTTGTGTAAAAGTCCACTGCCTCCTTCCTGACCATTATACTGCCTAGGACTAGACTGTAGTGTACTATTACATTTTTTTAGCCTAGTGCTAGATTATAAAGTTTTCAGCCGAGTTTTGGTGAATAAAATGTTACATTAACCTTGATTTTATTAGCTGCTAATCCATGATTAGTGATTCCATTAAATGGAAATAGTCATTGATAACAAGTTGATTACTGTATCTCATATACAATTAGAGTCATGCAGTAATTATACTACACTAACTGTTAAAATGGTGTATTAATACTGTAGTGTAGTTTTATATTCCCTCACTGATGCTTTATATGGCATGAGTTGCACTCCACGAGTCAATTCTTCCTTTCTTATTCATTATTTAATGTAGATATCAAGCTAATGTTTATGCCTTGGCACCAAGAAATCATAAAGCTAAGAGAACAGAGACTGGAAGTGTTGTTACTTGTTAGTTGTAAAAGGATAATAACAGATGTGTAACGAATACACCAGTATATTCAGTGCCGATGTATGCAGAGTTAAAGAACCGTAACATGTAGAAAACCTTAGCATTGAGGTGTCCTGGCCAGTCCTATCTAAGTCCATATTATTATTGACTTTAGATACCAGTACTTGAGTTTTGTGTGTTAATATTTAGATACATAAAATCAAGCTTTCAGTTTATACTGAAGACTAAATTTTATTTAGGTAATTATTAAACACTCAAATAATCTACTGTGGGCTTCTGTTTCCATTACTGAAGTTGTCACTGACTTCCCAACTCTGATTATTATTATTATTATTATTATTATTATTATTATTATTATTATTATTATTACAGAAATATTCTTCACTACATAATAGATTTAACAAAAACTAACAATTAACTAAATATACATGTAGTATACTGTATATGCAAAAATTGTAGTATATGTACATTAAGCATATATATTTGCCTACCTCAGTGTGTGTATGGCTCTAACATCATTCTTTGTAACTTGAATTTACATTATTACATAGCATAGCTAGAAATAAACTCAATGAAAATTTTGGAAATCAGGAGAAAGAGAGTAGGAAAAACCTTTGAAAATTTTATTATTTTTGAATCTGTACCATTTTCAAGAGAAAACAAATAGTACACTTAGCTCTAGTACAGTATTATTGCTTTATTTTTAGGTATTTATAACTAACCCAAAAATAAAGCAGGTAAAGCCAAAATAGTATTGTATTATTCATGACAGTTGTTAATAATTTTTAGAGGGGAGGCTTTAGCTGTTTTGATGTAGGACTTAGACTGATTTCATTTTGCACAGGCTCAGTGTTTTATCTTGTAGATTTTTTAATCTTACAGGGTATATGTAAAAAAAAAAAAAAAACTTGCTAGGTTTCAGTTTCGATATCCATCTGAGATGCTCCTCAGAACGTCAGCTGGGGCAAGCTCCAGCCCCCACTGTGGTGCCGAGCCACAGCAGTAACCCCCCAGTAAACAGCATAAACTCTCGGTCTTGGACGGGAACTGATCCTCTGACTTCATGAATATGAAGCCAGAGAAATTAAATTGTACGTATCATAGAGTTAGTAAAATTTTTCAGTTTGTTATATCTATTTACAGGGATTCATTTGTGATATTTTCTGGTGGACTGACAAATGACCGTGCAGGAAGAACTCCAAGCATAACAGTTATTCATGGGAAAACGACTACAGTATTAGAAATGGAACATAATGTTGTAGATTTTATTACGTTATGTGAATCGCCTTTTGCAAGTGGTATGTTGCTTATGTATAAACTGAATAGTAGACAGTTTGAAAATGTAGTACAGGGGGTTCTCGGTTTACTCTGTCCTCAAGTATGCTGTTTCAATGTTACAACACAATTTTTTTTTTTTTTTTTTAATTTTAGCCTGTATTATGCTCCCAAGCATAAAGCGGATTCTTCTGATGGCAGTGCTTCGAAGAAGAGGCAGGCCATTACCATTGAAGTGAAATTAGTTATAGTTAGATGCATGGAGAAGGGAGAAATTTTACTACTGCATTATCATAGGTGCATAATTAGGTTTGTTCCCTCTTACACTAAAATTCGGTTCACATAACATTTCAGGAATGAACCTCTGAAGTAAGTCGAGGACCCCTTGTATAATGTTTTTACTTTTGATTTTTTTGAACATATATTGTATAAGTTTTGTTTTCAAATAAGAATGACCTTAGTTTACAGTATATTGCTGCTTTATATTTATTGTTTTCTTTTCCAGATTTTGCTGAACCATATGCCTTAGTGGTATTATTACACAATGACTTAGTTGTCGTAGACCTTCATACACAGGGTTACCCTTGTTTTGAAAATCCATATTCTATGGACTTACACGAGTCTCCCGTTACCTGTTGTACATATTTAGCAGACTGTCCAGCCGATCTTATTCCAGCATTCTACTCAGTAGGTGCCAGGGGTCAAAAAAGACAAACATTTAGTGAGCGAGAATGGCCTGTTTGTGGTGGTGTTTGGGGATCAACCTCTTGTAGTTATGCAGAAATGATTATTACTGGGTAAGTCTTATTAGTGCTCTTTCTCATTATCATGTCCATTGAAAATTAGTTCCTTACATCGAGGTATATATGTACTATTTTCCTTTTCATATATTAGTAAGTTTCAACACCTGGTTGGTGATTGTGTTATTAGGTAACACGTGCATGTATTACTTTTATGAAGCTGAGGGATGGATGATTTCCTTAATGATCCCTTCTTAGATATGCACAGGAAAATATGAGATATCTGTGCTCATTAGATTCTTTTGTCATATTTGCATCAAACAAGAAGTCTTCTTAAATCAAATTAGTCAGTGTATTCATGTCTGCCAAATATAATAGAGCAAACAGTTACATGTTTCATCATTGCTTGGTACTGCACAGACTTATTATTATTGATTGTTGCTATAAAAAAGTATGTGACTGCTCTACTTGAAATATGATAATATTAATAATAACTGTCTTTTGTGAACTATGAAATTAACGTGAATCAATGTGGTTGCCCATCATAAAAAATTTTAGAGAAAGGAGAAAACTTTCAAGACAAGAATTTCCAAAGAAAATTATGATTTAATTACCAATTATATTGTATAGAATCTAGTATTAAAACCCTTTAATCCTGTAGTTGGCAATTCTGAGGTCAATTTGACACTGTACATGAGCTACAATTAAAATTTTTTCTCTTATAATTGAACTTCATTTGTAGATAAATCTGGAATGATATATGTGCTATGGACATAGAAATGTTTTTAGTGGCAGATACTTCAAAATTGCTTTCTTTTTATTTCAACAGGCATGCTGATGGAACAGTTAAATTTTGGGATGCATCTTCAGTTACTTTACAAGTGCTCTATAAATTAAAAACTGCCAAAGTATTTGAAAAACCACGGACTAGAAGCATAGATGGGGATGAAGACCCATTTGCAATACAACATATATTTTTATGTCCAGAGTCTAGGTTATTATGCGTTGCAGGTGCCGCTGCACACGTGATACTCTTCAAGTACTGCAAACAAGAAACAACTGGTGAAGTTCCAGTGAGTGTTGTCCTTATATGATGTGAGAAAATGTCATTACCATTGATATTAGAAAAAATATTGCAAATATGAAAGATGAAAATATAAAATCTACATTAATTACCGTTCATAATGAGATTTCTAATATAGGTGATTTTGCTTCTTTTTTCGTTTATTTTGGCAGTGCCTGGAGATCCCTATTATTTATGAAGTGTATGAAACGGGGAACTGCTCGCCAGAATATGAATTTCCTCCTCGTCCCACCCTTCAGGTAGCTCTTAGTCCCCATCACTCTGCTGCTGGGGATACCTCCGATAAAAGACCTTTTGATAAAAAGGGTCACTGTCAAAGTCAGAATCATAAAAAGAAAACTAAAGGTGTAGGTATTTAATAATAGTGATTTAGAGAATCCAGATGTTGTGTCGTTGTTTGTGGTGATGGTGATGATGATGGTGACTGCATTCTAGGATACTGGAAATGCTGTTCTCCCTTCAATGACAGGAAAGTAGTCTGCTGGATTAGTGCCTTTAGGACAATACTTTATTGTATTAGAGCCATGGCTGGAAAATAGAGTAGAACACCTCATGTTATGATAAACTACTGATTCCTGTAGTGCCCCTTTAAATCTTCATATTTAATATAGTAATGAGTACTTGATATTGTTAGGCATTATATATATATATATATATATATATATATATATATATATATATATATATATATATATATATATATATATATATATATATATATATATATATATATATATATATATATATATATATATATATATATATATATATATATATATATATATATATATATATATATATATATCTTTATGGTTGTACTTTTTTCCTTGAGGGAGGATCATATACAGCACGATTTTGTTAGATTCTCTTTTACCCTTGAGAGACTGTTTTATTTTGATGCTGCTTGCAGCCTACTAAGAGTAATTTTTTTTTTGTATGTACTAAAATGCAACACACTGTAGCACTTATAACTAAACAGTGCATGCTGTGTATAATTGATCATATATTTTTTATGGATGTTCTAGTCTCATCTGTTAGATGAATAGTGGAAATTCTTCTAGAATATTTGTATCACATTCTTTATGTATTATTAGTTATGTCATGCAAAGGGCCTCTGAAGGATAAATACAATATAATTTTATTTTCTTGACAATCCGTCCATAGCAGTTATAGTTGGTAGTCTTCCATTACCCATATGCAGGAATACGTATACAAAAATTTAGTTTATTTACCAGCCATATATTCCTAAAGGTATTCCATTAAAGACTTCGATATACAGTAAGTATAGGAATTAAATTTCCTCATTAAGAAGTATCGAAAATAATAATCATTCGTATATCATTCTTTTCAATTAGCTTAATTTTTTCTTGAACTGCTCTTCTGCTCAAGAAAGATAAGAGAGGGGATACTAATAGATTCCATGAAAGAGAGAAAAGTTAACTTTCCATCCTTCAGAGCCCCATTTTATTGAAATTTTCGGAATAGTCTGTCAATCATACTCAACATATAGTGTTGAGTGGACCAGTCTGAGAATGGTTTAAACTATGCAAACTAGGATAGTAACATACATATAGTTAACGTTTTATTAATCAGAAAACTAATCATGCTAGGCAAGAATAACTAACACCCAGTTGATATTTTTTTATTGATGCAAGGTATATAATAAATTGGCTTAATAGGGTGGTAGCATATAGATTTTGGCTGGCTGTTTGTCTTTCAGAAAAGCTGATTATATACTAGATGGGAACACCTCTTGAGGATTTTGTATAGTTTCTTAAAATGTAAATGCAACCATTGATTGATTTGGTATTTACCTACCATCCAGACAGGTATGAATACAGACATCATTATCAGAGACTTCCATTTATTATTGGTACATATGTCATTTTTGTCAAATGAAGAATTCATACTGATTGAGAAAAATTATCTGACTTATTCTTGAACTGATATGTTGGCTTATAATGTTGCCGATGAATATCCAACAGTCTATTACCTACTCCTTTGGGTGGAACACCCCCTTAAAAGGCTCTGACATCAACAGCTTTCAAACTATTATTCTTGCACTTCAACACTGGAGTTGCCTTCTTGTAATTGCTCTTAGTTGTTGAATTTTGTAAGTACTTTGCTTTTATACTGTGCTTCTCTATTGATGAATGTCATTTTAGTGTAATGGAGCACATCAGTGTGTTATGCTAGTAAGAATGATATCAAGAGGTAAAATTTGTGTGCTTTCTTTAGTGATCTCACTTTCCACCATACTTCTTAAAGTATATTGTTTTGCCGTGGGATGAAGCTCATATTGGAAATTTTCCTTATTTTGATATTTTGCCCTTCATAACTTTCCTGTTCCTCCATTTACTTTTCTCCTTGTTAAGCAGTAAAACTGCAATGTCTGCTGAGATTTATATTATATATTTAATCAGTATATTAGGAAGTTGATTTAGTGATAAAGAGGCAGTTTAATTATCCTTGACATTTGGAGTGTCCATGTCCTAATATTTAGTAATTTAGGTAGTGAATACAGCATTCAATAGCACAGTAGTCATGAGCAGTATATTACTAAAATTTGATAATCATTATTGGCAGATCTTGCTCTCTTGTAGATGACAATCTAGATCTTAAAACTAGTTTCATGGTACCAGCTCTGTAAGATCTGAACTCTTCCATCCCACAAGTGTATGAGGTTTACAGTTTTGGTGCCTGATGATACTCGCATGCAGACAAAACCATGTCTCCTGACTTGGCCCTGATGTCTTTACAGCAGCTATTATCCTTCCTGAGTGATATTTGCTCTTTAATATTTAGCAGTTCGTGTCAGTTATCCTTCTCTCTTGCTTTTGCTTATACCCTGTTTGAACATGGCATGTAGACAGGTGAGTTGATTTGTGGAAAGTATTTTTGGGGTCATTTTGATTAATATGGGCTAAATGTTCTCTATCTAGCTAAATTAGAGTATCAGAAAGCGGAATATATTATTATTGATCTTAAATATGATGCTGCTTGAAGTGATAGGGAGAGGAGGGTCACTAGAGAGAGGCCATTTTTATCGGGATTTTCATTTCAAATTTGAATATTTCCATTCAGTGATAGTTCTCCTAGGAATCATTTTTTGTCATTCCTTATCTCTTGTTTGGTTGGGTAGCTCACTCACATATTTTCATCATTTTAGTATGTCTGTTTCCTGGATGCAAAACATATCCTCCTAGCAAAATATATTGACTTAATTTTACAGGAGGATGCTTCTTTACCTGGAGTGAAGCTTGGGTGAGGCCTACTCCTCGGCTTAGCTCAGAAGAGGAGACATTTACCATATCTTACTGGTTTTAGTCTCCCTCTACTGCCAAGGAGAATGGGGTGGAAAGCCTTGGGTATATCTTTATTAGTTCTGTAGATTTGGGTCCTTACTCATACCTAGACTGAATCTTTCTCCCCTGCTTTAAAAGAAGGGTTTGTATGTAACTAGGCAGGATTGACAAAGATCTAGTTGATTTTATTCTCTAACCAACTCATATGTACTGTATTTATCTAATTGTGCTCTTGGAAAAGAACCATTATAATCGTGACTCTTCGTCTCCTTTTCAATTTCTTTTTTTTACTCTAACACTTGTCATACCTTTCCTTAGAACTATGAATGCTTTTAGCATTTACAATTTCTTTGATTCGTAAATTCCAATGATTAACCTCTTGGTACACTAAATAAATACATCTTTACATCCTGCATTGAATTAATTTTACAAAGCTCATAATATGACCTATGGTTATAGAGCCACCTTCATCAAAGCATCGATCTCTCAACTCTGTTAAAAACTTGGAGGATCATAAAAGCCAGCTTTGTAGCTTGTCATTGAAGTTTCTCTGGTATGTTTATAATTTTTTTCAAGTGCAGATATTAAAAGGATGCTGCATTTTCAAGCTTCGACCTTATGTTTGCTAAAAAGATGTATGCTGGTGTTACTATGCCATTTATATGCATTTTCTAAGATAAGGCTGCTGATTCACTAACCACAATATCTCTATCACTCACAGATTCTTGAATTTCTTTGGTTGTTCAGTATCAAAACATGGGCCCTCTTGCACTTTTGCCCATAACAATTACTTTCCGTTTTGAAGTATTGAATCTCATTAGCTACTTGTCTGGCCACTCATGCAGGCAGACTGTTATACCTTCCTGTAGTTCTCTGCTGAGATTTTCATCTTTTTTAATCTCTTTAACAATCAGTACATCATCTTCAAGCATTTTGAAATGAATTTATAGACTCCAGCATATCATTTACATATACAATGAACAGAAAATGGCCCTTAAACTGACCCTTGCAAAATCTCACCGCTGTCTTTCATTCAGTAATACCCAGAGTGTCATACTCAGACCCTCTGCTCCATTCCTTCTGAATAAGTTTTTATCCAACCCTAGACATTTCCAACTATTCTTGCCATTACTTTCAGCTCCTTGATGTGTTTCCCATATGGAGTGTATCATATGCCTTCTGAAAATCTTAGAAGATGCATTCTGCCCAACCCTCTTTCTTTTAACTTTATGAACTATTCTAGTCAATGTTACATGCCTATAGATTTCAGCTGTATTATTCCTTCTGATTTTGAAACTAATTACCATGTTTGCGTGTCTGGTGTATATTGGAATTGCCCCAGATTCCAGCAACTTTTCAAATATAGTGCAAAGTTCTACATACAGTAGTGCAGCACATTTCCTCAGTACAAAAGGGGATAAATTTTCAGGTTCCACAGCTTTATGAGCTAATGCCATTAATGCTTTGTATACCTTTTACCTGAAAAGATGATTTTCTCGAATAGTTGCGATTTAACCATTTCTCCTTGCCGTAAATAATTCCTATTCTGGAATAATCTTCACACAAAGGAAGTTTCTGTACTTCAGTTTGTTTTATAGAGCAGCAGCAATACCTCTCATAGATATAGCTTCATTGATAGATTGATTCTCTCATAAATGTTTAAACTCTCCTTGCTTTCCAATTAATTTATTTTCCTAGGAATATCTTAATGTGATTTTCGATTCTAAGTCTTTGATTAGAAATGGTATTTTTTTTAATATAAGTGATAATTAGGTTATCAGCAATGCTGGTCTTGCGTAGGCAGTCTCAACGTTATTATACAATTGAGTGATTATGTTATTGAAACTTGGTGTACACTTGTTTGCAAGGATAATTACGAATAACATTTCTGTTTTAAGTGTTCGTTCACCTTGCCATATATTATAATTGTTCAGGTGACTTTACCTGTCTGCACATCGCAATCCTATCAGGTGAATTAATTTTGACTTCTAATGGTTGACTAGTTTCAGTTAGTTCTTTATACTTTTAGCAGGTTCCATTGCTTTATTGCTACTTTTGTTTTTTCTGTGCATGTTGGACAAGAATAAGAAAATTAAAAACCTCTCCATGTGCCAAAAAACAAAACAAATCCTTGTTTAAGATTTGAGCTCTTCATCTTATAACCTGAATCTGGTACAGTAACACTCACCTTTTCATGAAACTGGAGGACTTTTCAGGAGGAAGCCAGTTTGTACTAGAGGTAGAGGTGGAGGCAATCACTGTATAAATAAAAGCGTCCTGCTGAAACATAAGATGAAAAATCCAACTCTTTTTGTACAATGTGATTAGCACCTAAATATCCGTATGATTACATGGATAAATAGTCTCATGAAATGTAGCTGTAAGTCACACTTTTTTTCATAAATCTATAGCAATTTTTTAAATCCTATAAATGGGTAATACTTTCCTAGCTACCCTCATGTCATACTGGCAGTACCACTGAGAGTGGAGTTTGCATACCAGATAACCCACAAAACTAGTAAACGGGTTATATTTTGCATCCCTCTCTCTGTCTGGTTACATTTCTCCTGAAAATTATGCCTTTTCTTCTTAATACTGTCACTTTGTTTAGGATGTTAGTTTTGTAGTTACTGATGTACGAACCTCCTGAAGGGCTTCATTTTCCACAAAGTTTACAAATGGGATATGGAATTCTGCTCAGTAATGGTATAATATTGGTATGTTTGCTTAATAATGTTCCATGAACCCTCCATATCTCAAGCTGGATGGATTCTTCTTAAAGAGTGATAAAAAAAATATTAATCTCCGTTGCAAGCTTCATGAGCCCTCTATTTAACTGTAATTCTCTCCCCTGTCGGGTAAGAGAAGAGCCAGTATTTTAGTAGCTTGTACTCTGGATTGTTACATAGTAACTCTGGTGTGGTAAAAAAGTTCATATCCATTGTCATGAAATTATTAATTATTTATTCTTTCATAGCCTTCCTATTAGTAAAGGTAGAGGCAGAGTATACTCCCTTATAATCCTTTGTGTTCTATGAATATCCTACCTCTGGATATTGTGGCACTATTATATTCTGACGTAATTCTCACACCACTGATTATTTTACTAAATATGCATATACCTGTGCTGTACTGTATTGGTATTAGATTTCTTTGCCTTTGTAACATTTCGAAATGAGTTTGTTGTGAAATGTATGATAACCTTTGGATCGTTTTCAAATAAGTAAGATTTTTACTTTCTAGATTATAAGTCTCATATTAGGTATAGGTTATCATACCTTATCATTCATCTCGCTGCATATTCAGTATTTTATTTATAAATTTATCATGTTTATTTCCTTTTTCCCATCCAGTTCTTTTAACTTTACTTGCATCAGTTGACATTTTCTTATGGATTGAACTGTTATTGTAGTATATGGTGCTTGGATGTTACTTTTCTGATGCTTTTTATAGCCATCATACTGGTTTCATTTATCCTGTCATAAGATTCAATTTCCCCTATGATACTATAGCCTGTGTTTCAAGAGTATGTCACAATTTAGGCATGCAGTCTTTTCCCATCATTTCTGCTTCTTACCTTGATGGTGATTATACAGAGATTATCAGTTATCCCATAAAAGAAATTATATTTATATTCTATCTCAGTTTCTTTACTGGGTCTAATGACCCCTTAATCTTGAGGGTTTTTTCAGCTCACTAGCATCAATTCTTGTAAGCTTTTATATTGCAGGTTATATAGATTACAAATGGAAAATGAAATATGTGTCCTTCATTTATTTCATTATTCTAATGCTGTGCTATTGTGTGGATGATTAGCTTTTTTCATAGCGTGCTATCGTTTTCTCATGGAATATGAACTTCACTTGTATTGAAACCCTTACCTTTCTTGTTTCTGTTTTCACACTGATGTGAATTCTACTAGGTGTCACAGGCTGATGTCGGCTTTGATTAAACTTATGCTTGTGGAAATACTTGAATTGGCTCTCAGATATTTGTTGCTATTGTGCAGTTGCCATATTTCAATTTTGTCGTTTGTATAATCTGAAGATATTATTTGATATATTACAGATGTCCATGGTTAAGCATCTTGAATCATGTTTTGATTAATGTTTTGCTCATAGCATGCTCTTGTATCTGCTGCTGTTTCTTGTATGTTTTTCTTCATTATAATGACATTGATTTGATTCTTACTGCCAGCAGTTTATTAAAAGCAAGTACTGATTTTTGGTTTGATAAATATATTTGGTGAAGGCAGTAAAACACAAAACTTAGATAAAGTACATACTTTATAAATTACAGTCAAACCTCTACTTGCGAACTTAATCTGTTCCTTGACCCCATTCACTAACCGAAATGTTTGCTAACCTAAGCAATTATTCCCATTGAAATTAATGTAAATCAATTAATCCATTCCCCAGCCCCAGAAAGATCCTTTTTATATGTGGCAAAAATATAGAATGGAATGAAAAACTTAATTATAGAAAAACACTCTAACACTTAAACAAAACTTGATAATTGTACTGCACTTTACCTTTGTGGTTGATAGTTGCTGTCACATGTGGTTGTTGGTTGTGGTGAAGGAAGAGAAGGAGGACTACTCCTTTGAAGGAGAGTGTCCTTCCATAATAACGTCGGGCAACTGTGCAGGTGTTTCTGTTGTTTTATCTCATTTTTCTCTCTTGCAAGGTGGTTCACTAGCTGGTGTTGGCACAAGAAAGTGATCCAGAGATATTTGTCTTTTTCTTTGTTAAAGAATTTTTCGGAAACGGGACATCACATATTCATTTTAAATGTTCACTACTCTGTTGGTCATAGTTTTGTAAGGGTGATGCCTCTCACTGAAAGCCTGCACTTCATTCTGCTTTCTAAAAATTTCTTTTATGTTATCACTTGAACACTTTACCCTCTCTTCCTCCTCCTCCACTGATTGCTCCTTCTGAATAATCTTCACCTGCTCATGTTGCAGCTCAACAAGTTTTTTGTGGTGAATTCATATCTGTGGTCCTCCACCAGCTCCTCCACATCCTCCTTGTTGACCTCCAAGCCCTAACTTTTGCCCGTGGCCACAATCTCTTTCACTACATTGACAGCTGTCTCCTCCTGGAAACCCTCGAAGTCTCTATCAGCCACACAACTTGGCCAAAGTTTCCTTCTGACGGACTGTAATGTGCGGTAAGAGACCTCCTTCCATGCCTTGTCAATGAGGTTTATTCAGTGGAGGATTTGAAAGTGGTTTTTCCAGAATTCACGCAGGGTCAAATCTGAGTCGTTGGTGACCTGGAAACACCTGGAAAAAAGACCTTTCGTATAAAGTTTCTTAAAATTAGAAATGACTTGCTGGTCCATGAGCTGGAGGAGAGGAGTGGTGTTAGGAGGCGGGGTCAATTCAAAATTTGTTTGAAAATTGTGTTCGTAGGTCGATTTGTTTGTGAGTGGGAGTATCCGCAACTGGAGGGTTGACTGCAGCTAAAATATATATATATATATCATAAAAAAATGGATATGGGATAGTGTCAAAGCAGGTTCCTCCAGTGTCTGGAATATCAACACATCTCTTTCAACTAGGAGTGGAGTGGCTGTAGTGATGGAGATGTATGTTCCTTATTAGAACTTTTGGCCAATGGCCATATCTGTCAAGAAATTTTAGAGTAGACTACAGCTATGATTTTGCAAGAATGAATGAAGGAGTTTGTTTATATTGCATGGTGGCATGGTATATGTTCTGATTGGCTCCTTCTCCTCTTCTATGCATGAAGTTATAGAAGTTGAAGATGAAAAGGTGTTTCTTTGGATTTCATAGGCTATAAAATGCCCTCTCATACCATGTTTCTCTAACTCAAGTATTCTTGAGGAGACATAACTTTTTTGGATGGGAAAACCCTTTGCTCTCTTTATATCATGCCAACAAACTTCTCCTCTGATCAGGAGAGGTTTCTCCAAAAACTTATATTTCTGTCTCATACCCATCGCTCAGTTCTATGACTGATAAGTTGTTCTTTCACTCTAGTTCTATTACTTATGCAGCTAGTCATAGAGGAGTTGTTCATGTTGAAGGCTGTTTGGCAGGCTCAGTGAAGGGAGTTGAATGGAATCCTCTTTTACTGTGGTTAGTAAGGATCCTTCAATCTCATCCCTTTGCAAAGCCCTTGTTTTCCAGTTTTCTTGAAGTCAAGACCTATCTTGTCCTGCCCAAAGACTATTTTCTACTGCACTAAGCTTGGAAAGGCTTTCGATCTCTATTTCTGTTTCACAGAAAATATTGTAGGTAACTAAATTGGATATTTATGCTTGTCCTCCTATGAATTTCTTATGCTTAGAATGGGTATGCCTTCCACTCAGTATTTTACGTCTCTGTTTTAGGCTACCACCCGGAGAATCAAATGTATTTATAAGTCCTTTGAGCAGTGCTGCCATCCTTTTCCAGATTTAAAATTATATCAAGGTCAAGGGGATCGCTCTTTTTTAACTTGAAGTAGGCAGCTTTTGATATGGTTCCTCTCATCTCTTTGATATTTTAGATATTTTAGATTCCCAGTTTGCTCATCAGAATCCATATTCCCCATGAAAGCGTCGAGATTTCTATGATTCTTCCATTCCTCTGTCTCTACCTTTACTTCCAAACGTGCTAGTTACTGGTTGAATGGTAGAAAGTGGATAGGGAAGAGGAAGAAGTTTTACTCATGTGTCATCCTGATATTGGCTGTTACCTTTATCATGGGCCTGCTGGAACCTTAAATTTAAAATTAAAAAAAAAAAAAATTTGCACTGGTTTTAATAATGAAAATATTTATTAGCTTTATGAAGCATGTTTTATATGAGTTAAAACCATTTTAAAAATTTTATGCAAAATGAGGTGAATCTGATTCGCTTTCTTATCTTCAGGCATCGCTCGATTATTTTGTACCCATTCGTGTACGAG
Organism: Halocaridina rubra; assembly: GCA_037179515.1. NCBI lineage: Eukaryota > Metazoa > Arthropoda > Malacostraca > Decapoda > Atyidae > Halocaridina > Halocaridina rubra. The sequence goes on along the minus strand of JAXCGZ010002357.1, from coordinate 18,842 downwards.
GAGGATCACAGAAGAAATCTCCTGGTTATCAGGCTGATTTAGTATGCCTCACTCCCTGGGTTGAGGGTGAACCACCCGGGTCTATATCAGCATTGTCTATTAATTCCTCATATGGCCTGTAAGTATCATACTGCGCAGGAATGAATAAAGTTTTATCAAACTTTCAATAAAAGAATTGGAAATATATATATATTTTTTTTTTGAGAACCGAGTAGATATTATCATTAGGATTTTTCAACACTTAATCTATAATTTTAGTGAGAATTGTTAGGCAACCTATTCCTCTTGTAATTTTCTTTGCCAGACTATCCTATGGTAATGAAAGCGGGCTAGTGATTGTCGACTACATTGCCAAGGCTAGTTTATTAAATATGGGAACTCCCGAGCTCTATGGCAGTGCTGATCCTTATCAGCGAGTGCCCCGGTCTCCCAAGCGAACAGATTCGTGCAAAGAGGAAGAGCGCAGTAAATCACCCTCATCTGACCAGGTAAATGTGATCATTTGTTTTCATATTTAGCTATATACTCGGCTCTCTCTTTTGCTTTGTATTATTGTATTTTTTTTATTTGAAATTATTCATACGTCAGGCTCAATATTTTGAAGTTTGTAATTAATTTTCTTCACTAGTCATTTTATATTTTATTTGCACTTTATACTCCTCTCTAAAATTGATAGATCATGCCTATATCCTTTACACAACTATAAAATCATAGTCCAGCATTAATGCATCTGTTGAAATCTGAATTTGGTAATGACATTCACCAGTTTAATTTAAAGTTTTCAATGATTAGTATAATATTTATTATTATTATTATTATTATTATTATTATTATTATTATTCTTATTATTATTATTATTCTTATTATTATTATTATTATTATTTACGTTATCTAATGTAAATAATGACTACAGTCTTTTTTTCTTTACCTTGAATCTGGAACAATTAGGTAAATACAACCATTTCTTGATCAAAAGTTAAGCTTATGGCTGTTTAGACATACATGTATAATTTGGTCAGTTTTATGTTTATATTTTGTTAGTTTTCCATTTTGTATTTATATTAAAGAGAACTTGCCACTTCTGTTAATATTTGTAATCATACGCCTAACAGATTTGTGTAAGCTAAAACTCCTTTGCGAAGTTGAGGTTAGATGTAGGTCTTAGGCCGCACATGACAAACTTACTGATATATCAATGCAATTTCTAAGTCAAAACTAAAAATATCATTATCATATACAAACAAATTTTCTTATAAGTAATGGTGTATAAGCTGCATATTGCAGTGTGTTTACTCTATGATGTTTATAAAAATTGTTTAGTTCCTTTATTTATTTTATCAAAATCATATAGAATACATATTTTGATATAGGTGTAGATGGGCTCATGTGGATGGAATGTCATGTCAAAGTCGAAATCAGTTGGGTTTACAGTTTTTCGAAATAATCACATTAATATTCAATGTTTTATATATATATATATATATATATATATATATATATATATATATATATATATATATATATATATATATATATATATATATATATATATATACCTCAAAGGAAAAGGAAACAATTGAGTTGGCGAGTACCTTGGATTTTTAAAAAAATCATGATCACAACCAGATTTGATTTCTGCCAAGTGTGTTTCTCTTGGTATGAATTGTCTTTGTATATATATATATATATATATATATATATATATATATATATATATATATATATATATATATATATATATATATATATATATATATATATATATATATATATATATATATATATATTCTCTTCGGGGTAAAATATTCATGATATGATGCATTTGAAGAACCCAAAGAATACCTCTTTGTGGCTGATGTCGGGGCTACGACTGAACACTTAATAGGGAGCAGCAGGCCTTCAGCATCCCTATGCCCATCCTTACCCCTTCTATCAGCTGTGTTATGGGGGCAGAAAAATGAAAGAAATGCCAGTTGTTTGCTCTGATCTGTGATTTAGGTTGATCTTTAAACATACAGGGAATGTCTTTGTGATTTTTATTCTCCTCCATCTCCTCCAACACCATATATCGCAATATTTCTTCAGAAGTAAATTGTATAAGTTAAAGATAGATATAATGCTAGATTGGATTCTATAGAGGACTGATTAAAAGGAAAGCCTTTTATACTAAAATTTTAGAGTTTACTCATTTTCCAGAACAAAGTCAGAAAGTCAGTGAAGATACTTCTGGGCTGATAAAATATGTTTTATTTGCTGAAAAGACTAATAAATTTTTTGTATTGCAGTTATATGCTATAAGAATGTATCAAATAGTGGTTTTTGTTTTTTAAAGATGTGCAAGGCACATTATTAATTTAAAAAGTGCATTTCAAAATCTTGGAGTACATCACAAATGATAGTTTTACATGGATGTTGCCTTTTGAATAAGGTTTCCTAGAGCTTATATAATTTCCAGTATATTTTATTTCTTGCCCATCTCAGAGCTTCAGTCATATTGAGATGGGATATAAGTACTGTATTCATATATGTGCACTTTATGAGATAAGATGTTTGAAACATTCTTTGTGTTTAGAAGTCATATACTTTCATCTTGCTTCTATATATATTTTCTGTAGTTATCATTGTTATGGCAAAGGATGTACTGTGTTTCTCTGAATGCTTTCCATTTAGAAACACTCTTAAATATTCTAACGAGTTTTCTTAGGCAGCCTCATCTAGGTTACTTAGTCCACAACGCAATTACAGTGAAAGGGACAAGCACTCATAGCCATAATAAGAAATATCCTTATTAATATTTAGGCCTCTCATAAGTGTCTTTGTCTCTGTATAGTATGTAAGATTATAGGTGGAATGGCCGAAGTATTTCCAACTTACATATTTTATGCAATCGCCAGTTCAATGGTAAGTTTTATCACTTCAAGTCATGTATTGCAAGAGCAATGCTTATAGCATTTCTGTTATACTGCTAAGATTTCATACTATGCGAGTCCTTTTTTCTACCATTGTTGGCTAATGTTGTGTAGTATTGGTAGGTCTCTTTATAGTTCATGATGTGTTTCATATTTCTTTATATATATATATATAATTTTTTTTAATTTTCATCTATCCATTATTCTTATTGTTGTAAGCAAATTTATTTCTTTATATGGGAGGTATGAAATTTTCCATGAAATGTGTCCTTTGATAATAGAATATGCGAGGCCTTTGATCATGCTAGTTTTTGGGTTGTTGAGGATTCAGAGTTTATATTTTGCTGTTTTCAGTTTTTACAATATAGTTATCAATAATGAGATTGTAAATTGTATCTCTTGCTTTTTGTACGTCTCCTATACATCTTTAGACTCTTTCAATTACTGGCAATGGTGGACCACTTAAGTTTCTGTTTTTGCTCCTCTATGTGACTAAGGGTGCGTAGTTGTTGCTCCATGATCAAGTTATAAATTGTTGTGTCGTATACAATGTCTGTCAGACATTGTCAACACGCACACGCTTTCTGTCGTAGTAGGTTTTTAATTCTCCTAGACCAGAAGCTATGCTAGACCTATTCATTTTTAGGTGTATTATTTAGCTTTCATATCTAAACATAAAAAAAAATTAGTAAAGAAAAAATTCTACTAAGCAGCCCAATCTCATTTTCTGTGGTGCACATTGTTGTAACCATAAACCTGTAATTTATATCATATACTGTACTTCAATATCTTCTTCACAAACAAATACTACTATCCACCACAATATGTACCCTCTCTATTATCCACTTCTATTTTATATTTTTAATATGTAGAAGGTTCATAGTAGTTCAGCATTTTGTATACTTTACTGTTTGTAACTTTGCTATTAACCTTATATTTGATTTAATTGCACTTTTTAAACGTACTAATGCATGAAAATATATTCTCCTTCCCGGATTTCCCTCTATTTCTTTTTGTAATTTTCGTACTTAGCATGATTCTTTTCATGATATATCTTCATCATCTCACAATGTTTTCATCCTTACGACAACCATGGTTCTTAAACATACAATCTAATATGGCGAAAATGTTATTCTGTGAAAAAGAGGCCTTTCCAGCCTCTACTTCTTTATTCCAATAAGTCACCTCTTTCATTTCTTTATGCATGTATGTGTAAGCTCTTATCTCCTAGGAAATATAATAAAATAGATAATCAAGACACTTATTGTAATTTTTTTCATATATGTCACCTCCTCCTCCAGTCCAGAAGGACAGCCTCAACCACAAATATGAGGAGTCAGTGTACTTATGATAATTATATCATCAAAATTTAGTTAATGCCATTTTTTGCCTCTTGTGCTGATGGTAGGCAATATCAGCAATTTTACTGACCCTACGCTGATTAGCATGCTCAGTGCAAGACTTTTTCTCCTGTTTCTTAAATATCACTAATATTTATAGAGTGACCCAAGCTGGTAGCTCCGGCAAGTGTCACTCAAGAACTTGTAAATGCGACTTATGTTTCTGCTGACATGCTCTCGTATATACGCTCTGTATACATGTTTGTTGCACTTACATTTCAAAGGAGGCTTTATAAATATTTTAAACTCAAATGAAAATTATTCTTAGAATTGCAAAATGCAAAATAAAAAGGAACCAAAAGAAGGGCGTTTTTAGGAAAAAAAACTGTCTGAGTCTCGATGTAGACCATCAAGAGTTTCCTGTTGTGGAAGTCTTGCTAGTCCAAAGTTGAGTCTCTCTTCAAGTATATACAGAATTGATTGTGCTAACCAATCACTTAGGTTCATTTGTTTTGAAGACTTTGTTAGCTCATGGAGAGTAAAAAATAAAATGCTGACGTCATCATTACCAGGCTAACTAGCAACATTCAATAATGTGAGATTAAAACTTTCAATTGATAAATAAGGGGAGAGAGGATGGTTTCTGATGAGCTGCATGGAGACTGCAAAAATGCTCTTCTCTCAAAGCACCTTTCTTCTATTTATCTCCATGCTTCCTGTCAAGAGAATTACAATTACAGAGCCTGAAAAAGGTAGAAGGGTGTTAGTAGACTTCTTGGAAACGATATAGAACCCTTTTAATCTTGTTTGTTTCCTTTTACAGACATGCTATTTTAAAAAGTAACAGGGTTAAACACTGAGAGCGACTATAAAGACATTTTCACAGACATGCTATGTGAAGTAACAGGGTTAGGTCCTGAGAGTAACTATAAAGACCTTTTATCACAAAGCTGAATACAAAGATAGTTATGGATGAGTAATACACAGAGGCTGTAGAAAAGTCCATTTCATTGCAACGTATATTATATTTGGTGTATATAAGCAGTAGTCACCTCACCTTAAATCCAGTACTTAGATGTAAAGAACACTACCCATTAAGGATTTCATGGTTCATACCAACAAGAAATAATAACAAGGGAACATGGGATAATAATGACCACCCTGAAATACTTAAAAGTAAATTCAATACCACATAATATATGTGATCATAATATAACTCCTAAGACTATGGACATTTAAAACCTAACAATGGCAATATGAATAATGTGCATAAGTCTTTGAAACACATTTTATACACAATTTTTATTATAATGACTCAGCGATGGGTTTCACATTGACATGAGTCTCCTTTGATATTTACACAAAATCTTTACGAGAAGGCCATCCAGTGGTGTTGTAGATGACCTTTATGTCAACAATAGAGTTGAATGTCATTGTTGTGGCTATTTATGTCACGGGAGAAGATTTTACATTTTGGATGGGATGGGAAGCTTTGAGGTATTCGTATTTAATAGCTTTCTTCCTGTGTCAGGGTAAAGAAAGAGAAGACATGTCTGGTAATGAAGGAAATATTAAGATAGGTTTTAGGGCATTAACTGAGAAAGCACTTTTCCCTTTCTGTCTCTGATTCATTTGTGTAAATGCCCCCATAATAATTTTCAGAGATAAATCTTGCTTTTGGTGTTTTAAGTGTGTGGCTTTCTCCTCCTTTTGGTATTTTTGTAGCTTTAGGTCATAGCCATTATACTTTGGCTCCCTCTTAGTAACCCTGAACTTACCCTTCTTGATTTTATGTGGACCTTTTATAGTCACCTTATCTTGGCTCTGTCCTCCTTTCATGACCAGTTACATTTGTTCTTTCTTTCAGTATTAACTTTGCAGTTTCTTTTATTTTCCAAATTGCCAGTGACCAGTATAACTCTTCAAGTCTGGTCATAGAGCTTTTTGATAAAAATGTTCTTTGTGATATTTGTTTCTTTGAGATTGTTGCAAGAGTTGGGTGATAATGATAGTTGCTAATTTATGAAAGTTTGGCTTGTGTGCGTTTAGGAGGTGACTGGAAGTGCTAGTCACACTTTGTGCTTTGAAAGTTTTCTCAAGAGGAAGTGTTTGTTGCTTGCAGGCATTCTTCTTTTGAAAGAGCAGTTTGATGTTCGTAGGTTTCCATTGATTTTTGTTTCAGTTTTGATATTTTAGTGTTACTGTATCAGAAACTGAGGTGAAAATCAGTCCTTTATACATTTATTGTCCTGGTTTCTGTTCTATTTGTAGCACACTTGTGGCTGTTCAGGTATTTAAAACCATCCTTAAGATCCATCTGTACTAGCATATTTATTCCCACTATGTATGAGTATGTTGTGTCTGAGATATTTAAACCCTCAACCCACTTATGTGTCATCTTCAGAATATGTTCAATGCTTATGCGTTACATCTTTTATGCAGGTCTTAGTGTGGTACCCATATGACTGTATCACTCATGGTGTGCTCTCTTATGTTGTATGTTTTGAGTGCTAATGATGGTTGATTAGACGTCTTCCTTTTTTATTGTTGTATATTTTCTTTCATATCATGAAATGGATAAATTATTTGTGTTGTTATTTATCTCCTGATAATGTCTTTTTTGAGGCATAATGTAGCGTACTGCATCTTATTTCAGGTGTTTTTTTGGCTCATTCTTAAAATAGCTCCAATGCAAATTTTTCCTCTCATTCTTAAGTCATCGCTGCTCTGCCAGAATTGAAAGCAAGGTATCCCTTATCCCCCTTTGTTTGTATAAGCTGCAATAGGAAATTTCACAGAAATTCAAGGCTGCTCTTAAAGAAAAGTAGTTTATGGAATGCGGTACATCTTACCATAAACTATAAATTCTGAACATAATTTCCAAACACTTATTTTTCTATAAAACTTCTAACTAGAATTGCTGTTCTTAATCACTAATGGGATGGAAGTGAATGGAGTGTATAATATAGCTGGTTTACAAGTATATATTTTTCTAGTTTAATAATTTTCAAACAGTAACCTCTGCCCAGGAAAATTTACTTTGATAATTAAAAACTTGTTCATTATTTAAGACAGTTCCATTCTAAGTGTTCATAAACGTCTTTCAGAATAAGCTATTCTAGATTTGCATTATTTTGATTGCTGTATGTGAACAACATTATACTCTTTATATATATGAAAAACGAAGCATTGGCTTAAATGTGAAATTAATTTTTTGTATAAGTTTTTGTTTATGTGTATTTGTAAATCATTTGTGTACCAGTATGAATAAGTGTAACTTTAGTAATGCAGATTATTTTGTATTAGTAGTAGTGATACTTCACTATGGTTTATATGAGAATAGGCATTATGACTGGAAGCTTCTCATTTCAGTTCAACAATATCTTCAGTTTTAAGCAGAACTTTTATCAAACCCATTGCACATATGTGAGTTGCCGTACCACCTGAGACCGTTGTAGAGGTAGAGAACACATACCACTCACCTGCATGCTGCATAGGATGAAGGATAGCTTGTACTCCATTTTGTCATTAGCATATTCACATCTCTTAATAGCGGTTCTCTATTGGGCACTATTTAAGTTTTTGCTTAAATGACTGGCTCTAGTAGTTTTTTATTTTATTTTATTTTTTTATTATTATTATTATTATTATTATTATTATTATTATTATTATTATTATTATTATTATTATTATTATTATTATTATTATTTTTATTCAGTATTCTTAGATGTTATGAGCAGCATATTTGGCTCTTATTTCTTGGTGGATTGACTTTTATTTTGAGTTAAATTTCTTGGAATATCTTTTACAGTTTTCTCTCCCACTTTCCCATCTATAGTATTATCCACAACTTTGGATCCTCTTTTTTTATTTTTATTTTTTCATTATCTTAACACTGTACTTCCTGATTTCATGCTTCTTAATATTACTTGTAATTTATTATATTTTTATTTTGTATTTTTCTATAAAGTAAATATATAAGTATATTTTTTCAGTGCATTCATCATTGTGGTGTTGCAATTTACAAGTTTGCCATACCTTTAAATTTAGACTTTTTCTTCAACTTTTTGAAAACTGTTTATTCTTCCTTTACTAATACTTCCTACCAGATGAGGGAATGAATATCCAAGGAAAATGTTGGTCTTTTACTCCTTCACTTAGTGATATAGGATTCAAATCTCACCATGCTTTCATCATTGAGTCGTGACATAATGGTAGTTTGCCTCATTATTTGGTTGTGCTTGCAGACATTTCATCTTAAGTAGAATTCACTTTTGTAGGAGCACTTGATCTAAATGAGACTTATGTGTCTTGAAAGTACTATTCATTTCTCTGATGCAGTTCATAGTTTATTTACTAATGCGATAATAGAAATCGTTCCAGTGAAAATTTATTATTTTTTTTGCATCACGTTGGATTCTAGATAATGATTATGCCGTGATACTAGTTATATATTAGTTATAAATTATTTAAACTCACTGATACACTAACTTACTGCCTTATTAACTGAACTTCTTGGATCCTGATGTTGAAGGTAGCTTGTGAATTGCATTATCTCACTTTGTCTTTGTACATACATATAGGACTTAACAGTAACCTATTTCAAGGTTGATATTGACTACAATTTCCCGTCTTGAAAGATTTATGAAAAATAACAATCTTATGAGTAAACCTAAGATAGAAGATGGTATTTTTTTTTTAATATATAATTTTGAATTGACATATGTAGAAATATGATCCATAACAAAAATCTATAGCTTACAGCAGTTGTAGAATTTAGCAATATGCATTATTTGCCTTGCAAGTCTCAAGAATGCAGATAATTGCAATATGAACTTCATCCTTTGTAGAATGTGCCATCCTAAGCATTTTTTTCTCTTGTTAAAATTTTCTCCTAACTTCAGTTTCTCATTGCTTCCCTCTTCCTCTAAAGGATGAATGTATGAATATTACCAATTCATATTATCTAAAATTGCTGTAGGAACATATGGTAAAAAATTTACATCATCCATATTTATTTTCCACTTATTTTGTTCCATTGCAGTTGCATTAATAATTACCGTGCTAGAAAGATTACTTTATGAAAATTGAAGTCAACAAATGCATATATAAATGAATGAGTGTAGTTTCTTTTTGTCTTTGCTAAATGCAAATCTATCTTTGGAGGTGCAGTTCTTTTCTTACAACATCATCATATTGAACTGTGACTAGAGTTTACCGCTGAAATTAGCAAATTTCTTTGACATTGCTTTTGATTTGACAGCTGTTTAGTAGAATAATTATAGTATTTCATCTCATTGCAACACCGAGTGACTAGTCTTGGGTTCACAAAAATTGTGGAATCTATGAATTATAATATTAGGATTCCTCTGTTAGGATAGTTTGATTTAATGTAATTACTGTTCTCCTTCTTCAGTGTTGTATCTATGGTATTCAGTGAAATATTATGTAAATATTAGTTAAGCAAGTAACTATTTAAAGCTATATACGTATATTGTTTTATCATTATTGTATTGATATATAAATGTAATACTGACTTGAAGATAAATTAGATAGCACATTTCTTACGTTCAAAGTTTCGTGTTGACATATAAGAACTGGTAAAAATGTTGTTTAGTTATAAAAGACCTCACTAAATATTACACTATGTACATTAAAATGTCTTGATAATTTCAATTTACACCTTCTCTTACCCATAGATACTCATCAAGAGTAGCTTTAATATAATATTCACTATGGCACTTGCAAAAGTAAACATGACTGCAGTAGTGTAGTTGTAATATTTCATATGGTGGTACTTTTAAAGTGTTTTGGAAACCTATGCTGCTGATTACTTAGTTTTTCAGGTGTATGGTCTTGGATACCCATTAAAAAGTTATCAAATTCTTTATGGTTTATCCATAAATGCATCAAAGTTGTCTTCTGTTCTTATATAGTAGAGGAATGCTTGGTGTCATTTTGCCACCTCGTTCCTGGTTTGTGAGATAGAAAAAATAAGGGAAAAATAGGAAGGGTATTGGTTGACTGCACAAGAAAATCAGGAAAATATGTGGTTCAGAAGTATAATAAATAAAGCAAGGTATCAGGAAGGATGACTTTGCAACCTACGCACTGAACCTCTCTCTCTTTTTTCTTCTTTTAAATGCCTTGAAGCTAGTCTCAACATTGACATTTCCAAACTTCATGGATATCATTCCTATGTCATTCTTCTGTGCATTCTTTAGATCTAGATCAACAAGAAGACTCCTCCTATAGACTACTCATATCTGGTCTACTTCTGTTAGATACTTTAGAGAGGAATATATGCTCTCTCCTGATATTCCAAAATCTATAGATTGGAATTTGGCATTGGATCATATTTACTAAGCTACTCTCTCTGTGTTTTTCAAGACCTATTTAACTTGACAACTAGATTTCCATCTCGTCATAAATCAGTGGATGTTGTTGTTCCCTAAGCTGCCATTAGTGGTTGTTTGTGGTGCTTTTCAGGTTAACATTGGAGTACCGCAGGCCTCTTTTTTTTCTTTTTCATTTTTGTCAATTTTTTCACACAGGTGGTTTCACCACCGGCTGCATAGGTCAAAATTCACTCATATTCGTGATCCTTACTCAAATCCGACAATACTTTGCATATTACCTATTCCCAACCTGCCTTTTGTGTTCTTTCGATCTTGTATTATGAATAAAGTGCATATGATGCTCAATTTCATGTCTATAAAAGATAATGATTATAACTACAGTACAGTTATAAAATTTAAAGAAATGTCACATACCCGTAAAAAAGTTTACTAAATTTAGAATGACTCCCTGGCAGTCATGTCTTGAAGAAGTCCTTCTAGCTGAAGACATTGAGAGTAACCCTGGAATCACATTAAGACTTCACCGCACACACCATACACAGCACCAACACAGTATACACTCTGATAGCTCTGGAGAAAATCCCTTGTTTGGCAGGTATTCTTTGGGATTGAGGACTCTTCTGTCAGGAAGCTCAGGGGACAGCAACAACAACTAAACTTTTATCTGAAAAGTATGTGTCGTAATAAAGCATTTACTTTTGTGGATTGCAAATAAATTATACGTTCTGCACGGTAACATGGATGTATAAACATAATGATTATAACTACATTCCTAAATTTAAATGCATGCAAAACATAAAAGTGAACAGGTTTATTAAACCTCTATCAGAAAAATTCACGTATCATAATAAAACGTCTCCAAAAGGGTGGTTTCTTTCATGTATTAATAATAAATTGTACATACTGCACAGTAAATGCAAAAAACATGATAATTTTAACTACAATAATAAATCTAAGGGAATGTAAAACATGCCAGTAATTAGGTTTACTAAACCTCTATCTGAAACTTACTTGAATCATGATAAAAGGTCTCAACAAGTGTGGCTACTTTTCTTGTATAGCAAATGAACTCTACAAGTTGCACATAAAAATAAATGTTAAAACATAGCGAGTATTACTTCAATAATAAATTTGATTAAAAGTAGAGCACCAGTCAAAAACCTTATTAAATCTAAGAATTACAGGTATCATAATACAACGTTTTCATAAGCTCGTTGCTTTCATTTTTTATGAATAAATTATACATGTATAGTATAATAAATGAAAACCATAATGATTTTAACTACATTAATAAACTTTAAAGAAATGTAAAACATGCCTGTGAACAGATATACTAAACTTCTGTCCGGAAATTACGTGTACAGTATCATGATAAAATTTCTCCATGAATGTTGCTTTTTGAAATTAATATAGAAGCTTTATGCTGGAACTACAATAGTAAATTTTAAAGAAATGTAAAATGACTCAGCAAGTTTATTGAAAGTGTTGTATATCTTTCTCTTTTGTATCGCTACTACTTCCATCGCTGCTCTAATGAGTTGGCGAGTTGCATCCCTCCCCCATTGCCGAGGCCACGTAACACTCGCCAAGCGGCCTCATCTCACAGGTACTGTGTGGAGATTTGTAGCTCGTGGATTGGTCGGTGCAGCGACTGCTTCTTCTCATTTACCTCCAGACTCTGGAACTCTCTTCCTTCTTCTGTCTTTCCTAATTCTTATGACCTTTCATCCTTCAAAAAGCAGATCTATCGTCATCTCAGAGCCTAGTCCTCCATATCTCTGGGTCCTCTGTACTTTGACTTGTTTTTTTTTTCTGTGTCATTTTCCTTTGTGTGACATTACCTCATCTCTGCCTTCTCCTTAGCCTTTTTCTTTTCCTTTGTCTTGATGTTTTCTCGTGCCCAGGCCTATGTTGATGAGGGTACTGTGTGGAGATTTGTAGCTCGTGGATTGGTCGGTGCAGCGACTGCTTCTTCTCATCTACCTCCAGACTCTGGAACTCTCTTCCTCCTTCTGTCTTTCCTAATTCTTATGACCTTTCATCCTTTAAAAAGCAGATCTATCGTCATCTCAGAGCCTAGTCCTCCATATCTCTGGGTCCTCTGTACTTTGACTGTTTTTTTTTTCTGTCTGTCATTTTCCTTTGTGTGACATTACCTCATCTCTGCCTTCTCCTTAGCCTTTTTCTTTTCCTTTGTCTTGATGTTTTCTCGTGCCCAGGCCTTTGTTGATGAGGGCAGTATCTGCTTGTCCCGGTGTCACACTAAAAAAAAAAAACTACATGTGCATAGTAAAATAGATGTTAAAGCATAATGATTATAAGAACAATAACAAATTGTCAAGAAATGTGAACCATACCACTCATTTACTCATTTTCATTTATTCCATCTCATACACACATTAATTCTCCTTCTCACTAAAGTAATGTTAGCATGTACCAGATTTCCCAATTCTTCTCTTTTGAGATAAGTTTATAGCCTAAGATCATAATGTTGAAAAAGGTGATAGTGGCAAGTTGATGATGATATGAGTGGCACTGTAGGTGAAAGATGAGACATCAGGCTAATATGAACCTTCTGATGACATTCCAAAAGGATCATCTACATTTATTTCACTTAGAGAATGGCTGTGTTTTGCAGGAGGTGTAAAGTCAGGTGCTGTGGAGATTTATGACTTAGGATAATAATGAGTGAAAGGACCTTTCATTGTCAGATTTTGGGGTAAAATACATTGTTATAGAAAGCTGCTTCCTCATTCTCTTGGCCTCCTCAATGCTCTCTTGCAGTGGCTCAAGGCTAGCTATAATCCCCCTAGTGACATACGTTTTGTTCCTTTGAAGGGCCCAATTCCTAAGCAAGATTCATTCATTCTTGGGAGCTCTGATAAACTATTTTATAGCCCTCCAGCATCTACACAATTAGCTGAGACTCTGTATCTTCTGTTTCTATATCTGCTAAAGATCTCATCATTTCCTCAATGCTCTCGTCAGTAAAGATATGTTGATACTTGTCAATGCGACTTTCTATTTTCCTCGATTCTGTTAGTGAAACTATCCTCACCAGCTTCTGTGGATACCTGCAAAATCTTTGAATCTTCACACATTTTTCTGTTTCATGGAACATTCAAATCTATTGTCAATTTTTTATTCTGCTTGTATTCTGTGTCTCTTTCTGTATTACCTGCTCCCATTATCATTGTAAAATTAACTGATTATTTGAAAAGAATTAGAGCACATTTAATAGATAGTCGGATGGTAAGGTGATTATGAGGAATAAAGAACTCTTCTAAAGAAAGGATTGCCAGCCCACCTTTGTAGTCTCTTATATTACATATGTGACTAGAGCCCTTTCATGACACAAATTCATGAGTAGGTTGAGCTTTGTGGGATCCACCATTTAATTCCAAATGCTTAGTAATGCTCCTCTCTGATGTATAGTAAAGTAGAAGGTATAATGACCCCTGTGTCTAATAGATAAGTGCAACTCCCTGAATAAGCAGTTGCTTAAATGGTCCCATTCTTATTGTGTTCATGCTCTGGATTAAGTTTTGCTAAACAAATATATATATATATATATATATATATATATATATATATATATATATATATATATATATATATATATATATATATATATATATATATATTTTATAGTAATCAGTTGCCTCCTGAGTCAGCGCTCAGTAGCCTTATAACTTCTTCATCTTAAATGGAGGAATAACCTTCTATATGCTTATGTATATGTAAGTTTGTTTGTATATGTTTTCTTATTCAGAATCTTATAGAGTGTGAGCCTAATAGAAAAAATATTTATTCACTGCTAATCTTAGTGACTTATGCATAATTACTAATGCTTAAGTATTTTCACATATACAGTATATATATATATATATATATATATATATATATATATATATATATATATATATATATATATATATATATATATATATATTATATATATATATATATATATATATATATATATATATATATATATATATATATATATATATATATATATATATATATTGTATTTGTTATAGTGTTATAGTAGTGATTTAAGAGTAGTTTCTGATTTTGTATATGGTCACATTTGTAGGATGTTATTCAGTTCTTCAATTTAAGTTCCTCCTGTTCAGACTCCTGTGTCACATCATACATTTCAGTCTGTATTATTCATCGTTATGTATTTCATTATCAGTTAATAATTCTAGTAATTGCTATCTATATCTTTTGTGATTACTCTTGCACTTTCTATAGTGTGTATTAGTGTAACTAAGAATGACTTCAATTCGTATTTTTATTTGAAATAAGTATCAATCCCTTCTTCATGAATCATAGACAGTGCAGTTTTATTTCATCTCTTTCTATATATAGTAGTTCTATATTATAACTCTATGGAGATAGATTCTTGTAATTATTGTGATATTTCATTTTAGGTAGCCTTCAGTTTTTCTCTCATTTTGTTTCTAAACACTTTAAAATGTATTATTTCTTTGCTTGCTTTCTTAAAGTTTGATATCTCCAATCCACAGGCTCACACAGACTACTTGGTAGAACTTTGTCCCAGTGAACAATCAAGTACAGTTTAATCGTTACTGAATTGTACTTTGTATGCATGATATTTTAGTTCATTATTGACTAATTTTCCCTCGGTATCTGCTTCTTCTTAAGAGGCCATTTAATGTCTTGTTTTCTTGTCATTGTTGTTGTTCCCAAAATTTTGTTATAATGTCTTTTAGTATATAGCTTCAAAACAAAGATGAATTAAGTGAAGTAACTTTTATAACATCTCTGCTTTTGAATAGCAGAACTTTGGGAATGAAATGTGTTTGATAAGATCCCTATGTTAAATCATTCATGTTGTAGTGGCAGGTAATGATATATGCTATTATTGGTATGTCATATCTTTTGAAATGTTGCACTGTTTGCTTCTGTTGCACTTTGAATGTGACTAGCTTTAGCTTTGCTGGATGGGCGTTCTTGTTATTGCGCCTGTTTAATCTTTCCTTAACAAAAAGTCATCGGTTAAAATGATAGTAGCATTTTAATAGTTCATTCTTATGTAGTAGAATAAAAGGTAAAGCTAAGGAAACTAAGAATATTGATGTTACCTAAGCATTGTTTGTGTATATGTTTTGTGTGTAGTGCATTGAGAATTTGTTGCATGTACTTTCCTTGTAGCTGTGTGTTTGATTGTACCAGGTTGCTTAAGCTGGGGTACTCTTTACATTACATGCATAGCCTCGCTACTGTGTTCAACTATAATATATATTATTGTCTCGCGTGGTTACCTGAATTATCAGTTTCTCGTATTTAGTATAATCTTCACACTTGTTTTTATAATTTTTTTTATTTCCATTATCTTATGGTTATATTCTAAGACAAATCTTTATGAAATAAAACAGATATTTTAATAACAAGAAAATTCAATAATTATATTGCAATTATTCTAGGAATAAAAACATTATGTAGAGTGTAAAACGTTTTCTGACAGTACACAACATTTGGATAAAGGAAATATAATATTTATAATGCTCTTATCTAAATTTGCATGATAAATTCTTGTTTTAAGATCATTTCCATTGATATAGACAACGTTAGCCTTATCATAGATAACTTAAAATGATGACCAAGATAATTATACGTGATGATGCATCAGGAAAAATTACATATCTTCTATAGTTATGAATAACTGGATTTAGCATTTAGTTATTTCTCTAAGAGTGTCATCTACCTGTGCATAGATTTTTCATTGGAAAAACTGAGTTTTTATGGTTATTTGGGGTACATATTCATATTGTTGCACTTCTTCTAAGCTTAGGTTTGTTTTTTTTTTTTCATTGTATAATGGCATTATGAAAACTGGTTTTCTTTACGCAAGTTTTTAAGAGTGTGTTTAATGTTCATCTATTCTGGCATCATCACCCTTATTTATTATTATTATTATTATTATTCTCTATATGCTTCACATTTATTGCCTTCTTTTCAGTTATGAGGGACTTGCCGAAGGTTGTACAGATAATATTTATAATGATAAAATTTCATATTGTGCCTTATCCAGTACCTATGAAAATAATGCAGTAAACTTTACTCTCTTTAGGGTAATGAAAATATTTGCACGCTCAATAGTTTTAGTTTTCACCTTCTTTATGCAAATGTTTTAAAATTTATACATATACTCCCAACTTACGAACAAGATAGGTTGCAGAAATCCGTTCGTAAGTGGAATTGTTCGTAATTTGTGTTTGGGTAAACAAAAGTATTGTATAGTACATTGATATGCAGTACTGTACAGTACTTAGGCTAAATACACTAACTACTATATAAACCTTAAAGTATATGGTATAAACGAATTTTAATACAGTAATTATATAATGCAATAATGGAGTACAGTACAGTAATACATCCATTACTAAATGGGTAGATAATGAATATTTTTTTGTTTGTATCTGTGAATGTTTGTAACTCGATTATTACATTAGTAGGGGAACTTCTCTATATTTGTTGATATTCAGAAAATAAGAATATTATTACTAATGCATTTGTGGTGTCCTTTCATGATATTAGCATATGATATTAATTTCCTCTTTCTAATTGTAATCATTTGCTATAGTTAAGCGAGGAAAGTACCACGCAGTCATTGTCTCATTATTACCATGTCAGTTTATTTCTTAATCATATCTGTTAAGAGCTGTGGAATGAGTCTTTAGTTTTCAAATAATAGTTTTAGATGTAAATATGAATGGGCCTCAATTTGTAATATGTTGCTTCATGGATTTAGTTTAAATTTTTTTATAATTGTTTGACTTTGTAATCTGAAGGTAAATAGTACAGTGTATTACTTCAAGTATATACAGTATATATAACAGAATGAAATGATATTTAATTTTAGCTTATGAGTATTAGGAATGACCTTTTCAAAAGCTCTGGATGACAGGTGGGGAGATTTTTTTTTTAACTGGAGACTAATTGGAGAGAAGAGCTCATCCATGAGGGTACTGATCTCTAATAAGATGTCAATATTCCTCTCAATTCAGAAAATTTTTAAGCATTGTTAACTTCGTGATTGCACTATTTAATAAGCTCTTGTCTTACATGCTAAAGCCTCAGGATCTCGGTAAAAAAAGGCAAAATCTAAACTACCATTGGATGCAGAAATTTGTCCATGCCTTAAGGGAAAAAATAGTTTTCAGTAAGTATGCTTCAAAAAAAACAAAAAAAACAAAACAATTGAAGGGTAGTGTAGTTATTGGTAAGAGGTTGACGCAGTACCTGAGTAAAATATTTGAGCTGTCTCGTTTTTTTAGCCATTCATAGCTAAAATTCGTATTATTAGCTTCGAATAAAGTAAATTTATATTTTAGAGAACATTCTTTTCTATGTACTGTTGCCATATATTCCTTTGATAATGTTGACTTGCTTTTTATTCCTCTTTAGTACAACCGTTATGTACGCTTTCTTTCTGTATTTTATAAATTAGTTACTTCTGGAGATAAGTAATTACTCTCATAAATGCCGAGGTTGTCTTTGGTTTCTTTTCTCCAAAGAATTGAACAAGGATTTTCAGTCTGTATTTACAGTAGAATATACCCCACCCCCTCAGATTGCAGAGATGGAAGCTCATGGGCTGGTATTAGAGAACATCATCCTTTCGGCCACAGAGGTATGCAAAGCGCTTATGGAGTTAGATGTCCATAAAGCTACAGGTCCTGATGATATATCCCCTCATGTACTTGAAAAATGCGCAAACTCAATATCAGTGGCACTAAGTATCATATTTAAAAAGTCACTGGAGTCAGGGGAGATTCCAAGATGCTGGAAATATTGAATGTGATACATATCTTCAAAAAGGGAAGGAGGGATATGTCTCTAAACTATAGACCAGTTTCCATGACCAGCATAGTTTGCAGAGTTAAGGGGAAACTACTAAGGAAACATATCTCCCTTCACTTGGAATCCTTCAACTTTTTGCCAGTGAGACAACATGGCCTCAGATTAAGTAGATCAACAGTAATAAACTTATTAGAATTTTATGATGAGGTAAGCGGAATCTTACAGGAAAGAGAGGGCTGGTCAGATTGCATATATCTAGACTTCCAGAAAGCATTTGACACTGTCCCACATGGGAGACTTATTAAGAAGCTGCAAGCAATGGCTAGAATAGGTGGAAATGTCTAGAAATGGATAAAAACATGCTTAGAAGGAAGGGAACAGAGGGCTAGAGTAAGACG
>JAXCGZ010002356.1:52500-65435 GCA_037179515.1 Halocaridina rubra | reverse complement strand
TACATTCATATATCCGTGCATCCATACATACATTAAAATTCCAAAAGTTTTAAACTTCTATCTCTAAGTATATATATGTTATTCTTTTATTCATGAGATTAAAATATAAACTTAAAACAAATAGATAACGAAAGAAATTGAGCAACAAAATAAATAAATAAATTATTATAAATATATATAAAGCATGTGATTGGATTTACGTCACATTCTCCTTTTCCCATTAAGGGCTAGGACAGGGCCTTCTTGCGAAGG
Organism: Halocaridina rubra; assembly: GCA_037179515.1. Lineage (NCBI taxonomy): Eukaryota > Metazoa > Arthropoda > Malacostraca > Decapoda > Atyidae > Halocaridina > Halocaridina rubra. The sequence continues at coordinate 65,183 of JAXCGZ010002356.1, read as the reverse complement.
AATTTGGTTTTGGCAATTGCGACTGTTACACGGAGTGAATATATAAATTAATGAAGGAAAAGAATGATTTGCTTAATATAGCATCATCAGTGACTTATATTAATAAAGTATAGAATTCATTATGAACAGTTAACCGGCCTTATTAATACGCTCATTACGTTTATGAATTCAGATCCTGCAGCTATGTGTAATAAATCAACCATGCAATTTACTTCCATATGATCATAATGAAATTACTAATAATATTTAATTATATGGGAAAGCGCTTTATTAAGTTTTTCTTCTAGTTTTTATTGTCGTCAGCTTTTCCTATGCTAATGTGGGGTTGATGTTGTCAGTGGCCTTTGCGGGCGCTAGCGCTTCGCGTTTTCATGAAAGTTTACATTCGAATGCATTTCCTGACCCAACCCTATCCATTTATCCGAGCATGGGATCGGCATCGCAGTGAGCTGGCATTTCCCCGGCCATTGAATTTTTCTTTATATATATACATTCATACATACAGTATATATATATATACTGTAGTAGGTTGGCTCATGGCCCAGCCGCCCGTTGCGATACTACAGCTGAAAGTTTTTTGATCTTAAATAGGTCTGTCCAGGACAGTTCGACGTTAAGTCTTCCTTCAGTTACGGTTCTTTTTCTATGCCTACAGCTACACTGAATATTCTTGGATATTCATCACACATCTTTTATTATCCCTTCACATCTGACAAGTCATTACACTCTCCATCTCTGTTACTCTTTACTTTATGTATTCTTCGTGCCCAGGCTCGATGAGGGTATTTTATTTTATAATTTTTTTGGGCCGTCCTGGTGTCACAATCATAAAAAAAAAAATAATATATATATATATATATATATATATATATATATATATATATATATATATATATCTATATCTATATCTATATCTACATATATATATATATATATATATATATATATATATATATATATATATATATATATATATATATACATATATATATATATATATATATATATATATATATATATATATATATATATATATATATATATATATATATATATACATATATCTTCCGGTTTTAAGTCACGGACTCCCTTTTCTACAAAGGGCTTTGACGGTTGCCTTCTTGCGAAGGACTTGGTTTGGCAGATGTAATCGTTACCCTGAGTGCATGCCTTTGCTAACCTCAGACCGTGACGGGGCGCGAGCCCTCGACCTAACGCCCATGAGTCGCGGACGCTACCGCTTGAGCCGTGGTGACTACTCTATATATATATATATATATATATATATATATATATATATATATATATATATATATATATATATATATATATACATATATATATATATATATATATATATATATATATATATATATATATATATGTATACATATATATATATATATATATATATATATATATATATATATATATATATATATATATATATATATATATATATATATATATATATATATATATATATATATATATATATATATATATATATATATATATATATATATATATACAAACACACAAACACACACATAAATATATATATATATATATATATATATATATATATATATATATATATATATATATATATATATATATATATATATATATATATAATTGTGTGTGTGTATGTGTGTGTGTGTAAGTGTGCCTGTGTGTGTGTTTGTGCGAGCGTGTGAGTGCATACGTATATGCATTCATACGTGCACACACACACACACACACATATATATATATATATATATATATATATATATATATATATATATATATATATATATATATATATATATATATATAATGACTGTGACACCGGAAAGGTAAGAAAATGCCCTTTGTCACTGGGCCCTTGCACCAAGAAAATGTTGAGACAGAGAAAAGGCAGCAACTCAAGGAAAAGGCAAAAATAAGAGACTAATACACAATGGGAAAAGGACTGCCTGAGAGAGCAGTCGAAGTAATGAAGGCCTAGATATATTGCAGGATTCGTCGCTGAGAAGACGATAGATTAGCTTTTTGAAGGAAGGAAGATTATGAGAATTAGGATAGACAGAAGGAAGAACAGAGTTTCAGAGTCCGGAGGTGAAATGAAAGAAGCAGGCACTCCACTAACCAATCCGTGAGCTACAAAGCTCCACACAGTAGTTATGAGATGAGGCCGCTTGGCAGGTGTTACACGGTCCTACCAGTGGGGGTGGGAGGTATCATTTCTTTCTCTTTTCTATCGCTACTACCTCCATTGCTGATCTCATGAACTGGCGAGTTGCATCCCTCCCCCACTGCTGAATGCGCGTAACACTCGTCAAACGCCCTCTTCTCATACTTACTATGTCGAGATTTGTAGTTTGCGGATTGGTTGGTGCAGCGACTTCATCTTCCCATCTACCTCCAGACTCAGAAACTCTCTTCCTCCTTCTGTCTTTCCTATTTCTTATAACTTGTTTTCCATAAAAAAAGGATCTATCGTCATTTCAGGGCAAAATCGTGTCATAAGTCTAGGTCCTCAGTATTTCGACCATTCTTTCAGCCTATCCTTTTACAATTGTGTATCATTACCTCATATCCACCTTGTACTTAACATTTTACTTTTCCTTTGTCTTAATGTTTCCTTCGTGCCCGGGTCTTTATTGATGAGGGCAAGTTTCTTGCCTGTCCTGCTGTCACACCCATAAAAAAATAAACTCGCCAACTCATCAGCGGAGCGATAGAAGTAGCATTGATAGAAAAGAGAAAAGAATGATTCCTTACGGCGATGAGAAGGAGAATTAAGGGTAAAAGTAAGACATAGGTCATTAATGAGTCTGTTGGCTTTAGATTTAACCCTATCAAGGAGATAAGTATAAGAAGAAGCACTCCAGATGTGACAGCAGTATTCTAAGCAGGTAGGGATAAGGACTTTTTAGATTTTTATTAACTGAAAAGGGGAAACTGTATTGACGAAAATGAAGTAAAGCTCTCTAGGTTTTAGATGCTGTTTTAGATATGTGAATTATGTGACTCCTCCATAACAAGTTAGAGGCTATCTGAATTCCTAGTATGTTAACAGAATTAAAAAGTAAATATCGTTATTCAGAAAACAACAGAGCTATCAGGAGGAAAAGAAAATAAAGAGAGAGCTAAAAACTGTCTTCCAAGCATTAAATTTAACTAAATTCTGAGTGCTCCACTCAGACACTCTGTAAACCGAGTTGAGAGTTCAAGAAAGAGTAATAGGAGACTAATTTCGAGTACAGACAAAGGTAATGAGAACGTAAGTGAGAAATGAAAGGTAAAATCATAGGCAAAGGCGCGGAGAAGATAGGAAGATGGGGACTGAAGAAGAACGTTGATGGCGAGAAGGAAAAGTGCAAGTAAAAGAACAAAGCCCTGTGGAACAACTCCGCAGATAACTGGGAATGAGATAGATGTTGTGCCGTTAACAACCACAGATGCAAAACGGTCAAAAAGATATTTGGAAATCAGAGGTTAGCGAGGATGGGTAGAGTCATAAGTAGGAAGTGGGAGATGAGTTCAGTCCATCAACTCTCCTTCCAAAAAATGAAGCTTTAGACCTACGAATCTGAGCAGTGCAGTGATTCCTAGCTGTAAATAAAGCAGAACAAGTTAAATCAGAAGGAGAACCTGATACGACCGGTAAGTCCGATCCCTGGCCCGACAGCCGTGGAGCAGGCAAAGTCAAACCAAAGATTATGCTATTCCACAGATGAAAGATAGGAACTCAGACCTCAGATATTAGGAAAGTGTATAGTGAAAGAAGCAGAAGACTAGGGATGTGCAAGGTTATGGGCAAAACCATTACTACCTCCACGCGTGTCTACCCTCACGCCAATGGAAGACTAACCAAGATATCTGTTTGTGTGTGTAATTACCTAATTGTAATTACTTAATTATGCTTAAGGGAAAGAGCCCCAAGCTTGTAACTTCCCGTCTCCTGGTCTGTTCCATTTCTGTATTCAATGATACTTGTCATACTTGTCCTTAAAACTATGGATTGAGTTAGCATTAACTATCTCCTCACTAAGCAAACTCCAATCATCTACTGCTCTTACACTAAAAAGGTACTTCCTTACATCCTGCAAAGAAGTTTTCTTACGAATCTTCAAACTATGACCTCTAGTTCTAGTGCCAGCCACATCAAAATATCAATCCTTATCCACTCTGTCATAACCATGAAGGAATTTAAAAACCGTCACCATATCCCCCCTCATTCTACTAACTTCGAGTGATGGTAAGTCCAATTCCCTCAGCCTCTCCTCATAACTGAGATTGCGTAATTAACTATATGCTTTTTAAAGTATGGATTCCAAAAGGGGGCTGCATATTCAGACTTTGGCATCATATAGGTTACATAAAAATTTCTAGACATATCCTTGTCCATGTGCTGAAGGTTCCCCTTACATTTGCTAAGAAGGCATATGCTGCCCTTACTATGCCACTTATATGCATTTCCGGAGACAAATCTGCCAGTATGTTTAATCTTTGATCTCTCTCATTCTCCGTCTCATGAAGTTCTGCTCCTGCTATTGAGTATCCAAGCTTGGGTCTTGTTGCACTTGTACCCATTCTCATTACCTTTCAGTTAGAAGCATTGAACATTACTAGCCACTTTTCTCACCACTCATGCAGACTATTTAGGTCTTCCTGAAGTTCTTTTCCATTGTTCTCGTCTCTTACTTTATTTACAAACTTTGCATCATCTGCAAACGTATTCATGAATTAATTTACAGACTCTGGTAGGTCATTTGCATATACAAGGAACAAATGTGGCCCTAAATCTGAACCCTGTGGAACTCCACTACTAACTCTTCTTCATTCAGATACTGAGTGTCTTACTCTAACCCTCTGCTCCCTCCCTTCTAAGTAAGTTTTTATCAATTTCAAGACATTTCCACCTATTCTCGCCATTGTTTGCAACTTCTTAATAAGTCTCCCAAGTGGAAGCCAAAGAATATGCAATCCTCCCAGCCCTCTCTTTCCTGTAAGATTCTGCTTACCTCATCATAAAATTCTAATAAGTTTGTCACTGTTGATCTACCTACTCAGAAGCCATGTTGTCTCACTGACAAGAAGCTGAAGGATTCAAAGTGAAGAGAGATGTGTTTTCTTGGTAGTTTCTTCATAACTTAGCAAACTATGCTGGTCAAGGAAACTGGTCTATTGTTTAGAACTGTATCCCACCTACTTTTTTTGAAGATAGATACCATGTTCGCTTGTTTCCAGTATCTTGGAATCTTCCCAGATTCCAGTGACTATTCAAATATGATACATAGTGATGCCGATATTGCTTTAGCACATTTCTTAAGTACATAAGGGGATATATCATCAGGACCTGTAGCTTTATGGGCATCTAACTCCATCATTGCTTTGCATACACTTTGGGTGAAAAGATGATGTTCTCTAATACCGACCCATGAGCTCCTGTCTCTTCAGTCTGAGGGGGTGGGGTATTTTCTTCTGTAAATACTGACTGAGACTCCTTTTCCAATTCTTTGCAGATCTCTTCATCCATATCAGTGATACTTCCATCCACTCTCTTTAGCTTTAAATCCTGTTCTTTTACCATTAGTTTTCCTCTGATAAAGATGTGGAAAAGTTTGAGATTTTCTTAAGCCTTCCTGGTGATATCCCTTTCATAGTCTCTCTCTGCCTCTCTTCTTTTACTTAGATAATCATTTCTTACTCTTTTATTGGTCTGCCAGACATTTATGCTTTTCTCCTCCCATTGTCTCTCCACTCCTTATCTCTCTACACTCATTATTGAACCATTTTTCTCTGGCATGAAGAACTCCTATTTTGGTGGAAGGTCTGCAACAATTTGATATCTTCGCATGTTCCTCACAATAGATGTCATACATTTCTTGTGGTCTTCCAGTCAATAACTGCAAAAAGCTAATTTATTTTTATGCAATCTCCTTTCAGATAGTTCCTCCTCGTGTCCTCAGTGTCTCTATTTTCAGGCAGAACATCTTTGATGATATACTCCAACAACAACACACAGTGGTTACTCTTTCAAATTGGTGGTTCATACTCAATTTTTCCAATATCCAACACATTATTTGTGAATACTAGATCAAGTAGCGATGGTTCATCCCTACCCCCGGCCCTCGTTGGTTCCAGTACATGTTGGTTTAGGAAATTCCCTTTTACGCAATCTAGGAATTTTGCCCCGAATAAGTCCTCCCCACTGTGTGGATCAAGATTTATCCAATCTATCTCTCTATGATTAAACTCTCCCATAATCAAACTCCTACTTTTTCTTTCCCGTGCAATGTTAACAATGGAGTTTATAACTTTAGTAGTACCTATATGGCTTTTATCATAAACTTCTAGCCCATGTTGGTTCCTTGGTGGGTTATATACAACAGTTATTATAAGGCTCTCTGATCCAGTATTTATGCGAGCAACAAGAAATTCCTTGTACTCACTTTCTATAGCAAAGTTTATTGTTTCAGCCTGAAATCTTTGATTTATAAACAATGCTATCCCTCCAACAGTCCTCTCAGATATTTCAACCCTTAATATTCTGAAGCCCTTAGGAAATACTGTGACACTGTTTATGTCCTATCTTAACTTAGTTTCTGTAATCGCAACTATATCTGCGGTACTGTTGTAAATCCTATCCTTTAATTTTACTGCCTTACCAACTACCCCATCAGCATTTGTGTACAGCAATCTTAGGAAGGCCCCATCCCCTGATCTTCTATCATTATCTTCTTTATCTCCCCTTTGGCTGAAGAAAGCTGAAACAAAAAATTTTCTTCTCTTCTTCATTTCTTCCCCCATTTAACCTTCTAGCTTCTAAAAACAAGTTTTTGATCCTTACAATCTCTTCCTGTGTTTTGTATGGTCTAATGAACACTATTCTGAATTCTTGAAGGTCTTTTAGGTTGTTCTTATCAATATTTCTCTACATGTGTCCCCTCTCTCAAAGGTTACTTTCAGTAGTCTTGCCTTTCCCTCCCTAGAATATTTACCAATTTGGTGCATGCTTACAATATTCTCTGGACCTCATGTGTGTGTGTGTGTGTGTGTGTGTGTGTGTGTGTGTGTGTGTGTGTGTGTGTGTGTGTGTGTGATGTGTTTGTGTGGGTGGGTGGGTGGGTTTGCATAATTACCTAATACTAATTACATAACTGTGCTCATGGGAAAGGGTCCTATGCTCATAACTCCCTGTGCTCTGGTCGTTTTTTTTTCTACTCAATGATACTTATCATATTTGGCCTTAAAACTATGAATGCAGTTATCACTAACTACTTCCTCGCATAGCGGATTCCAAGTCTTACACTAAAAAAGTATTTCTTAACATCCTACAAAGAAGTTTCTTATGAAGCTTCAGTCTATAATCTCTAGCCTGTGTGTGTGTGTGTCTGTGTGTGTATGAGTGTAATTACCTAGTTGTAGTTATGGGAAAAAGTCCTATGCTAGTAACTCCCCGTCTCTTGGTCTATTCCATTTTTATAGTGAATGATACTTATATTTGTCCTTAATACTATGAATGAGTTAGCATTAACTACCTCCTCGTTTGGTGAATTCCAATTATCAACTAGTCTTACGCTAAAAGAGTGCTTCCTTACATCCTGCAAAGCCAGCTTTCTTACGGAGCTTCAAACTATGACCTCTAGTTTTAGAGCTATATATATCAAAATGTCGATTCCTATTCACTCTGTCAAAACCAGTGTGATTACCTAATTGATTACCTAATTGTGTTTACGGGAAAGAGCCCAAAGCTCGTATCTTCCCGTCTCCTGATCGGTTCCATGTGTGTGAGTGTTTGCATGTGTGTGTGTGTGTGTTTGTGTGTGTGTGTGTGTGTGTGTGTGTGTGTGTGTGTGTGTGTGTGTGTGTGTGTGTGTGTGTGTGTGTGTGTGTGTATCTTCCAAGCAGAAACTACGATGCGTATGAGATGAAACAGTCACTTAGTATTGTGCAGAATTTCCTACTGTGAAACCGATAAGCTGCCACGTAGAACTCATGTGCATGAGGCATATTGTCAAATATTGCTGTTAATATGTTGCTATACATTGCTACAGAGACCCAGATAAGTATTCGTGCTGTATACCTAGGACTGCAAAGTATCTTTACCACAAAAAAAGGAATATTGCTATATTTTGTCAGGATGCAAAACTTACGTTGATAAATATTTCTACAATATATAATTTTTGTTGCCAATATTGCTACGAAGTTCCCTATATGTTGCCAGATCTAGCTACAGTATACATAGTTGCCAAATACTGGTACTGTAAACTTGAAACCTTACCAGAAATTATTGTATGATTCATATATTATCAGATATGATTAGCATATGCCAGATATGCTGCAGCTATCGCTATAATACATTCGATATGTTAATATATATGATAATAGTTTCCTATATATCGTGCAGAGTGCACTTTCTGTGTACTTGATATACTGACAGTTTATGAATGCTCTTTACCCACATTTGATGTCAATATTGCTAAAGTTTATCCACTATTTGTTACCGTTTAACAGATACGTTTCCATACACTGCTACAGAGTAGCATTAAATGTAAAGAAATATACTTTCTTGTTTATAAAATATGCTAACAAGGTAATATTTTTATTTACTATAATCAAAAGCTAATATGTATAAGCTCCATCACTGTGATACCAGCAGAGGATGTGCGCTGAAAGTTCCACCCTACTACTAGCGGCGATACTGCATTCCCATGGCCATAGGAACATTGACGGAGTTCATATGTATTGGCTCCAATATAAGTATTCATAAATGGCATCATACCCTAGAAGGGTATCAGCATCACGTCGTCTGCAGGAAGCGAAGCAATGACACTCATATATATATATATATATATATATATATATATATATATATATATATATATATATATATATATATATATATATATATATATATATATATATATATATATATATATATATATATATATATATATATATATATATATATATATATATATATATGCATATAAAATAATCACATTACCATTTGTGAAAACATGAATCATTGTTGTTGGTTCCGAATGAGATTGGGAGTTGAATTAAATGCGAAAACGAAAACACGAGTGATGTTGGGGGAAACTGTAATATGAACATAGTGGCATTCAAATAGAATGCGTTCATCCCTAGTATAGCAGATATAAGCTGTAAGGTTTCTTTCCCTTTTAAGGCCGTTTGAGGTGTAGTTGGTAGCGCCTCGGCTTAGTAATTATAACTCCCAGGCTCAAGTCCCGGTCGGGGTAAAAATGTTTCTCATATATATATATATATATATATATATATATATATATATATATATATATATATATATATATATATATATATATATATATATATATATATATATAAATATATATATATATATATATATATATATATATATATATATATATATATATATATATATATTATATATATATATATATATATATATATATATATATATATATATATATATATATATATTAAGTCTGGAGGCATATTGATATATATGCGTACTGCAAAGCAGCAAAGCTGCTGGACATCGGTAATTTGCATTCAGTATGATTATCGTATACATATTTTTCTAGTTATATGCTGCTATAGTGTGGACTTAAATGTTAAGAAATATATTTCCCCATTTACCAGATATGCTATTAGGCATTGTTACATTTTATAAATTGCTGCTTATGTCTGCCATTTACTAGATATGCTGCTGAATATGGCTATAGTGTATTCAATATGGTTACTGTTTACCAGATATGTTTCCATACAGTGCTACAGTGTAACATGAAGTGTCAAGAAATACATATTTCCCTTTACTAGATATGCTGCAAAGTACTGTTACTTTATACTTGACATGAGCGCTGATACATATCAGCTCAGTCGATCCTCTACCAGCAAACGAAGCAACATTAATGCTCAAACCAACTACTAGAGACGCTACTGCATCAAAGTATTAGTGGTTGACAGGGCTTTGGCGAAGTTCATGTAGGTTAGGTCTAGTGTGAAGCTAAGTGTGAATATTTAAACCAAAGGTAATATCCATAAGCTTCGTTCATTCTCCTTCAACCAATAAAATGCTGATGCAGTGGTGCCTCTAGTAGTCGGGTGGGGCATCAACATTCGTTACATCTGCTGGTAGCGGAATGACATAGCCCACATATGTTGATTATGTTGATATAACGTCAAATATGCTTATCGTTTAGTAGCTATGCACCAATGTACTGGAATTATGTAACTAATATGGTTGCCTAATACTAGATATATTTCCATAAACTGCTCAGATGTAGCATTAAACGTCTAGAAATATATTTACCCAACTGTACACAAAAAGTAGCAATATACATAAACACCATTATGCTGAACTCAACCCAATATTCAATATCAGAATGTAATCAATTTTATCAATATTTACTCAAATGCTTCAAAGGTATTACTTTTTCTTCTTTTTAAGTGGTCTTCTTCAAGCTTAGAGAGCTGGGGGTGTATAACAAACCGGAGTCCCCCTCATCCTCAGGAGAAAAAGATCCTTTCATTTATTCATTTTATTTCTCTTTCTTACAAATATTCTTTGTACCTTTGCTCTTCTTTTTATTCTTTTCTCTTTTTCTAGTGAATATGTTGTACCTTTTATTTTTCTTTCTTTCTTCCTTTCTTGCTCGTTCGCTGTTTTTAAACTTACAGCATTTCTCTCTTATGTGTGTCTCTGTTCAGTCCTTCTACTTTTTCTCTATTTATTTCACTTAAAATCTTTCTCAATTGCTCTCCTTGGTTTTATTTTACTCTACATTGGTTATTTTAATTTTTTTTACTGAATTAAATCCTTTCTTTCATTATTGCTCTATTTCTTTAAATCTACTTTTGTTTAATCTCATCTGTACATTTCTGTTACTTCATGCTCTCATTTGCATTAGCTTATTTTTTATGTTTTTCTTTATTTTCCTTTTTAATTCCTTCCTTTTTTGTTTTATTTTTCTCGCTATTCTTATTCTATACCTCTTTGCTATTCATTATACTTCTTCAAACGTCTCTCTCTTTTTGATTTATCAAAATGATTTACTTATTACTTTTCCTGCCTTTTTACAAGATAGTTTCATAGCTGTATTCAATATCTGTGTTGAATGAATATGATTTTTTTTCGGCATTTGGGTGCGAGAGGAATTATTTTCGTCTTTGAACCGTCATTTCCATAGGTGTGTTCAAGTAGCTCAGCATGGACACATGGTATAGGGTATATATATATATATATATATATATATATATATGATATATATATATATATATATATATATATATATATATATATATATATAGTATATATATATATATATATATATATATATATATATATATATATATATATATATATATATATATATATATATATATATATATATATATATATATATATATATATATATATATATATATATATATATATATATATATATATATATATATATATATATATATATATTTCTTTTTTTTGTGTATGTGTGTGTGCCCTCATTGGGCCCGGGCACCAAAAATTTTGAGCCGAAGAAAAAGTAGAAGCTCAAGGACAAGGCAAATATAAGAGAATGATAAATAATAGGAACAGGACAAGCTAAAATAATAGTATAAGTAATGAAGACCAAGAAATATACCAGAATAAGGCCCTGAGAAGGCAATAGGTCCGCTTTTTTTTATGGAAGATAGGTTATAAGATTTAGGAAATACTGAAGGAAGAAGAGAGTTCCAGAATGTGGAGGTAGAAGGGAAGAAGCAGTTACTGAACCGACCATTCCACGAGCCACAAATTTCCACACATAACCATTGAGGCCAGGCTACTTGGCAAGTGTTACACGGTCTCGGCAATGGGGGAGGGCTGCAACTTGCCAACTCGTCAGAGCAGTAATGGAAGTAGAAAAGACAGTAAAGAGAAAGGAATGATACCTAACTGCAAAGAGAAAGAGAATCCAGATTAGAAGAAAGAGAAGGTTTAGTAATAAGCCTTGTTGCCTTAGATTCAACCCTATTAATTAAATAATTAAGAGAAGAGGCACATCAGATGTGCGGGCAGTATCATAAACAGGGACGGGTAAGACCTTTATAGATTTTAAGCAATTGAAAAGAGGAAAAGCAATTTCGACAATGAAATTGATCCCCCAATTTTGTAGATATAGATTTACATATTTGGAATATGTTACTCCTACAAAAGAATATGAGTGTGACACCAGGACAAGCAAGAAAACTGCCCTCATCAGACCCGGGAACCAAGAAAGCATTAAGACAAACAAAAGGAGAAGCTTAAGGACATGGCCGTAATAAGGGAATGATACACAAAAGGAAAAGGACAGGTTGAAAGAATAGTCGAAGTATTGAGGATCTAGAGGTATGGAAGGATTAAGCCCTGTGATGACGATGGATCCACTTTTTGAAGAAAGATAGGTTATAAGAATTAGGAAAGGTAGGAGAAAGAAAAGAGTACCAGAGAGTAGAGGTGGATGGGAAAAAGCAGTCGCTAAACCGAGCAATCCACGAGCTACAAATGTCCACGCAATATTTGCGAGACGAGGCCGCTTGGAGAATGTTATACAACCTTTGGCAGCGGGGGAGGGATCCAATTCGCCAACTCATCAGAGCACTGATGGAAGTAGAAACGACAGAAAAGAGAAAAGGATAATACCTTATGGCGAAGAGAA
>JAXCGZ010002356.1:27500-30000 GCA_037179515.1 Halocaridina rubra | reverse complement strand
AGAGAGAGAGGAGAGAGAGAGAGAGAGAGAGAGAGAGGAGAGAGAGAGAGAGAGAGAGAGAGAGAGAGAGAGAGAGAGAGAGAGAGAGAGAGAGAGATTAAATGTATCCCAGGTAAATGGCGTCCAGAGTGCCTCAGAATATGCGTCGAGGACGACCCTATCGTAGGTAGAGAAGCGATTGGTGGCACCGCGCAGGCGGGCATATGCGCGTGAGGACAGCAAAGGGCGCGAGTGAGAGTGAGAGGGGGGTACCAGCAGAAGCACCAGCAGCAGCAGCAGCAGGAGCCAGCCAGCTCAGGAGAGCTTAACTCAGTCGCGGTCACACCCTAAAGCGAGTGCGGGGTACTCCGACCTTCACGCGGTGCTCTCGTTAGTTAAACTTGGCAGAGAAAATTCCTAAAAGTCATGGAATCCTGAGCATTTGTTCGCTGTTGACGAAGTAAAGTGTCATTCCCTCAAGAACACACAACGTACTTTTGTCTATTCTTTTTTAATTCGTACATGTCTCTGTCAATTATTTACTACCTTTTAAAACGTAGAAACTAACTTTAGATTTGCGTTAACTTTCAAAATGAATTAAAACTTTACTTCATCGAAGTACAACTCTCATTCCCCTATAATTCACAATATATATAGTTTCTATTTACAGCGTTATACCACGGTAAACTTAGACTCTGAGTGAACTTTAAAGGAAAAAATAAATAAACTTTCCCTATATCATTTTAAGTAGCTGTATGAAGTTTCCGAAAACATATACATTCTTAAAATATAAAACATAGAAAGCAAACTCTATATGTGGGTGAACTTTTAGGTGAAAATTAAAACACATAAGAAATAAACTAAACTATAAAACTTTATTTAAAGATTTCTAAAGTTATTTCTGAGATTTTAAAATTACACAATATATTGATTTTGTGTCTACTGGAAAACAGGAGAAAAAAAGCATGAACGATATATTATATGGCAATATGACAAACTGTAGTTTTCGACAAGAATAAAAAATTCTGAACAATGATAATGTCCTTTGGAAAATGAGAATGTGATAAAAAACTATTTGAGGAAAAAAAACAGCTTAGTGAAGCTATGTAATGATATTTTTTTAAATTAATACTCATTTTTATAAATGCATATACGGACAATGATATTTGCAAGCAATTATTATCTTTTTTTCACAATGCACTTTGATAATTACTATAATATTTTTGAAAACTGAAAATATGACTCTGAGAAAGAGACAATAGAATTATATGTAAGAATTTTAACAAAGAAAGAGAAGTGTATTATACATATACAGAGTCGAAATTGCATTCAAATGTTATTAAAGCCTGATTTTAAACGCGTATAATTAGTAAACAGGATAAATCTAACAAGAAATTTAAATACCACAGAATGAAAAACAAATAAAGCATACAAAGAATGCTTTAAATACTCATTTTAATGTTGACTTAAAAAAATAAAAGTTAAAAACTTGCATAAAAAGGACTTAGCATTTTATATTAACGTAAATATCATAAGTAGATTACATTTGTAATAAAAGAACAATATAAATAAACAGCAAAATCCAAGTATAAATCCAAAACGAACGCCACTGATACAGAAAATAAAGAATAAAACAAGAATAAACACACGAAACCTAATCATTTAAAAGAAATTGACTTCTTTTTCATAGCCAGCTCTTTCCATGCTTACATGAGGTTGCTGTTTTTCACTAGCCTATTAGGGACAAATGATGGGTTTGGTTTAAAACCGCATACCTTTCCTCATACAAACTCTCTCATTTGATCAGGATCTGGGACCGGAATTAAGCTGAGCTTGCTTGCTCCCCCAGTCATTGAACTATAGACATAAAAATCGAGACGCATATACAAAAACCAATATAAACAATAAAATTATATATCTAATATAGGAAACTGAAAAAGGGAAATATATATTCTGAAGAGAATATAAATATTAGCTTACAAAAATGAACACAAGATCTGTTATAAAAATGTGAAAAATTACATATAATTCTATAATTTTTACTTCATATGAGTAAGGAAGGAAACCAATGTAAGCTGTGATATGTCAATGTGTAAATTATATATCATTTTACTTCCTATCTATATACGAGTTTACTGTAAACCCCAATAGACACTTCTTATCGTAAAAAAAATAAAATACAATCTAACATTTATATACGAGAGAGTGTACTGTAACCCGAAGGAGACTTTCAACGTTCTGTAAAAACTATAAATTAATACATAATTGCACAGGAGCAAGTATGCGCTACAGAATTCATGTAAAATGCGTTAAAATAACTCGAACATATAAATATAATCTCACGCGAGTTTACACTGTTGACACCCAAGGAAACTTCGTCATATTAAAGTAAAAAACAATTCATAATATATATAATGGTGAATTTATGAACAGGACACACAGGTAAACTCTGTTCAATGTAAACTGAAATAATCAATTGTAACTACTTCGTAAGTATATACAAGCGAGTGTACTGTAATTC
>JAXCGZ010002356.1:0-17500 GCA_037179515.1 Halocaridina rubra | reverse complement strand
CAAGGATATGTTGTCACAGGGTTCTCTAAAAATAATATATTAGGACAATAGAAGCCTAATATTGATAATTTATTGCCCAATATTTACAGTTTTCATAAACATACATTTCCTTTTAAAATGAAGAATGTTCCAAGCTTCTCTTGATATACTCCTGTGACAATTATGAAGACATAAATGGAAAATATAAGCAACTGTTTTTCTACATTTACTGGTGAAGAGTTATTAAACATATATTGGACAACGGATGTTGAAAATTTAATGACAAACAGTTGTTAAACATTCATTGGTGAATAATTGTTCAAAATTTATTTTCAATGACGATTTTAAAGTCAACATTTATATGCAAACAGTTGTTCAAAAATTATTGGTCAACATTTGTTCAACATGCGTAGCAAAGCTGCAGATAGCGTTTTCCTTTGCCCTGAAAAAAAGGGAAGAAATTTCTAGGAATATGTTGACTCTTGAGTTCTTTGATTATCTCACTTGGAAAGACAGAAGTTGACTGGATTTGACAAAGTGGAAATTTCCAGGCTCTGTGGTCAGAAACAGCTTCTCTCTTGTGAAGGTAAAATTTACCCTCACAGACGCTTTGGTATTAAAGAAGTGGGTGCAAGTGAATGCGTCTCAGGATTCCTGTGTTAGTATTTGGGGAAAAAAAAATCTCTTTGCATTTAAAGAATATTTGACGAAAAATGTAGATCATCTGCATTAAAAAAATAGGATACTTATTAAGTCTGAAGTGAGTGACCAGGCCTTCAAATTGTCCAGCAAACAACAACAACGACGACAAAAGCAAAACCAACATGAACAACAAACATTACAATAATAATAATAATAATAATAATAATAATAATAATAATAATAATAATAATAATAATAATAATAATAATAATAATAATAATAATAATAATAAAATTTCTCACACATAAGCAAGTCCTTTCTGAACGCAGACTGAGGTCACGCCTGCACCCTAGGGTCGATCTATCTTACATCAGCATGAATAAATAATTATATATTCTTGCATGACAAAGAATCTCTCTTTCTCTCTCTCTCTCTCCTCTCTCTCTCTCTCTCTCTCTCTCTCTCTCTCTCTCTCTCTCTCTCTCTCTCTCTCTCTCTCTCTGTCATACTTTCTTTCGTATTTTCTTTGTCTCATCATTCATCTTTCTTTTCTGTTTGTTCTTTTTTCTCTCTTTAATACTTTCGTTATTTCTTTTTGCCTATTTCTCTTTCCTTCCTTTCCATCTTATGTTTACGTTTCCTTCTTATTTTCTTATTTTTTCTCATTTCTTTGAAATTTTTATTTAATTTTTCACCGTGTTATTCTGCATATTTCTCTATTTTTTCTATTACTCTCATTCTTTCTTTCTTTATTCCTTTTTCTCTCGCTAACTTTAATTTCTCTAACTTTAATTTCTCCATCTCTATCTTTCCATTTTCCTCTCTTTCATTCATTCATTAATGTATTCTTTCCTTTCTTCCTGTCCTTTTTTCTTTCTTTTTATTTCATATTTTTTTTGTTTATTATGTCACTACTTGCGATTTTTCCAGGATCAATAGTTTTAATGCATCCGACAAGACAGGCACTGTACGTGTGCTTGTATGTGTGTGCGTGCGTGGGTATGTGCTTGTGTATTTGCATACGAGTATGAATGCGTGTGTTAGAGCATAATCTTGTGCGTAGGTCTTAGTTTGTGTTAGCGTGCTTGCGCGATTGTATGAACGCTTGTTGTGAGAGTATAAACTTGTGTGCGTAGGTTAGTGATTATCTTATTGTGCTTACGGGAAAGAGTTCCAAGCTCATAACTTCCCGTCTCCTGGTCGTTTCCATTTTGTACTTGGTGATACTTATCGTACTTGTCCTGAAAACTATGGATTGAGTTAGCATTAACTGCCTCCTCGCTTAGCGAATTTCAATTGTCAACTACTCTTACAGTAAAAAATCTACCTCCTTACATCCTGCAAAGAAGTTTTCTTACGAAGCTTCAAACTATGGCCTCTAGTTCTACCGCCAGCCATATCAAAATATAGATCCCTCTCCACTCTGTCATAACCATAAAGGACTATAAAAACTGTCACCATATCCTCCCTCAATCTTCTGGCTTCGAGTGATGGCAAGTCTAACTCCCTCAGCCTCTCATCATAACTGAGATTACGTATTTCTGGCACCAATTTCGTGGCATGTTTTTGAACTTCTTCCAGCTTAACTACGCGCTTTTTCAAGTGTGGATTCCAAAAGGAGGTTGCATATTCAAGCTTTGGCCTTACATAGGTTACATAAATATTTCTGAATACCTCCTTGTCCATGTGCCTGAAAGTTACTCTTATATTTGCAAAGAAAGCATATGCTGCCCTTACTATGCCATTTATATGCATTTCTCGAGACAAATCGGCCAGTATGTGTACTCCTAGATTGCTCTCATTTTCTTTATCTTGAAGTTCTACTCCTGTCACCGAGTATTCAAGCTTGAGCCTTCTTGCATTTGCATCCATTCTCATTACCTTATATTTTGAAGCACTGAATTTCATTAGCCCCTTTCCTGACCACTCATGCAGACTGTTTGGATCTTCCCGAAGTTTTCTAAAATTATTCTCGTTTCTTAAATTTTTCACAATCATTGCATCATCTGCAAACATATTCATGAATAAATTTACAGACTCTGGTATGTCATTTACATATACAAGGGACAAAAGTGGCTAAAACTGAACCCTGTGGAACTCCACTACTAACTCTTCTCCATTCAAACACTGAGTGTCTTACTCTAACCCTCAGTTCCCTTTCTTCTAAGTATGTGTTTATCCATTCCAAGAAATTTCCACCTATTCTTGCCATTGCTTGCAGTCTCTTAATAAGTCTCCTGTGAGGGACAGTGTCAAATGCTTTCAGGAAGCCTAGGAATATTCAATGTATGAACGCTTTCGTGAGAGTATGATCCTGTGTGCATGCGTGTGCAAATGTGTGTGCATGTGAGTGTATATGTGTGCATGTGTGTACTTGTGTGTGTGTGTATTTCTGTGAGTGTGTGTGTGTGTGTGTGTGTGTGTGTGTGTGGTGTGTGTGTGTGTGTGTGTGTGTGTGTGTGTGTGTGGTGTGTGTGTGTGAAAGAGAAATAGAAGGTGCAGGGCCCACACGAGTGTATGAATGCTTCTTGTGAGAGTATGAACCTGCGTGCGTAGCTTTGTGTGTAAGTGCATGTATATGTAAATGTGTGTGTGCATGTGTGTGTTGTGTGTGTGCTTGTGTGTGTAAGTGTGTGTGCATGTCTATGTGTGTGTGTGAAAGAAAAGGTGCCTGACAAGCAGCATCGGACGCTTGCTTGTGTGTGTGTGTGTGTGTGTGTGGGAGAGAGAGAGAGAGAGAGAGAGAGAGAGAGAGAGAAGAGAGAGAGAGAGAGAGAGAGAGAGAGAGAGAGAGAGAGCATGTGTGTTGGTGAGTGTGTGTGCGTGTAGGTGTGTGCATGCGCATATGTCTATGTGTGTAATTGTGTTCTTGTGTGTGTGAGAGAGAGAAGGAGAGAGAGAGAGAGGAAAGGTGAGTGCACGTGTATCTGTTTTGTGTACGGATGCGATTACGAATGTGTGAGCACGCATGTGGAGTGCGAGAGAGCGTGTGAACTTTATCACAGTAACCAGTTTTGTTTTCAAGGGCAGAGTAGACAATCAATAATAAATATATAGTAACTTTTAAAGGTAAAGAAATACGTAGTAATGCAAGTTTGTTACTACTACTACTACTACTACTACTACTACTACTACTACTACTACTACTAATAATAATAATAATAATAATAATAATAATAATATTAATAATAATAATAATAATAATAATAATAATAATAATAATAATAATAATAATAATAATAATAATAATAATGATAATGATAATGATAATGATAATGATAATAATAATAATAATAATAATAATAATAATAATAATAATAATAATAATAATAATAATAATAATAATAATAATAATAATAATAATAATAATAATAGTAATAATAATAATAGTAATAATAATAATAATAAGAAGAAGAATGTTAGCAAATATAGATAAAATATGAAAGGATGAAAAACGAAAAGAGAAGAAATAGAAAAAGAAAAAAAAGTAAAAATGTAAAAAAAGAAATAATAGAGAGGAAGAAAAAGTAAAAGGAGAAAAAAAAGAAGACAGAAAAAAAAGTCGAAAAAGAAAAAAAGAAAATGAATGAAAATTCAAGATAAAGACAGAGAAAGGAAAAGAAGAGGAATAAAAAGAAGAAAAAGAATTGAAAAAGCGAAAGAGAGAAGAGCAACCACAACAAAATCACAAACTACAACAACAAGAATGAACTGATCAGAAATAAGAAAGATGAAGATGAAAACAAAGAAGAAAGAGAAGAAAAAAAGAGAACGTTACAAGAGATAACAACGACAACAAAGACAAAAACTACAACAACAAGAAAAAATTGGATGACAGATAAGAAAGAACAACAACAACAACAACAACAACAAAAACAACAACAACAACAACAACAACTAGCAAAAGAGAAGAAGAAAGTAAAGAGCAATGAATAAGAAAATAAGCAAAGAAGAGGAAAAGTAAAGTACAAAAGAAGGAAAAAGAAGAAGAAGAAGAAGAAGCCAGTTATCCCCCCTTCCCATAAAGCGTTAGTTACTCCCAGTGTCTGAGGTGGGAGGGTTAGCCCGTGCCGTCCCCTAAGAGCCATAGGTCATCCTAATATGAAAAACTTAACCTTGAAAACATTGTACCTATTGATATGGGCATGAAAGATAAGGAAAGGGTAAAGATGCACAAAAGGAGTACTCTGTACAGAGTTTCTAGGTAAAAAAAGGGCCTTGTAATTACCTAGTTGTGCTTACGGAAAAGCGCCATGTGCTCGCAACTCCCCGTCTCCTGGTCGGTTCCAATTTTGTACTTGGTGATACTTATCATTCTTGGCCTTAAAACTATGGATTGAGTTAACAATATTGTGTGTGTGTGTGTGTATGTATGTGTGTGTGTGTGTGTGTGTGTGTGTGTGTGTGTGTGTGTGTGTGTGGAAACACATATAAGGAACGACGGGAAATCATAAAATAAAACTAAAATTGCTCTAGAATAAATGAAACAAGATGAAGCGTAAGTATAACTCCCAATACTAACTGAAACTCGAAAGAGACAAATAGGAAAGTAAACTGACACAGAGTGAAAAAAAAAAAACTAATACACATGAAGCTTGGAAATGAAACAAAGAAAAACTTGAAATGAAAGTAAAACAAGCCAGAAGAAAACGAAAATACAAATGAATGACACTTAAAAAGAGTTCAAATGAAAATTGTATCAGATACAAATAGAATTTAAAGTTAACCAAAAGGAAATTAGATTAAATTAAAAATCAAAGCGAATGATAATTCCAAATAACACAGCAGAAATTTTAAACTGAAACTGAAATAAAACTTAATATAATAACAATTAGATTACGATGTAACGAAACGAAACTTGAGAGAACTTAAGGATAACATCTCTGAGACGTAACTGTAATTAATGAATAATTGAATGAAACTAAAACGAAGCAAATGTGAAAGTTAATGACACTCAAGAAGAATAAAAATGAAACATACCTGAAACTAGAATAAAAATAAACTGACATCGAAGGAAACTTAAGCATGACTTAAATAAAGTTATTAACAGCAACTTCAATGAAACACGACCAAATCTTTATTTTCCTCAAACTTCAATAGAACCTAAATGAAACTGAATGGAATAATAAATGAAACTTTTAACTAATATTTGAATGAACAATAAGTTTTTCCGAAACTAGAGAAAAACAAAAGTGAAACCAAATGAAGCATAAAAATAACTATTAACTGAAACTTGTCTGAACCATAAAGATAAATATGTTTTTTCCCGAAAGAAGCATAAGACAAATCTGAAACTTTATGAAAACTCTAAAATAAAAAACTTGATTGAAACTTGAATGAACCATGAATAGATTTTTTTTCCTCTTTTACAACCCCTCCTTCATGAAGTAAAGTAAAGGGATGGATGCAAAAAGCCAATTAAATAAAAAAGATTCAATTGCAGCTCTATATTTTCACCAGAGCAATTTCGTTAAAATCAAGAACACTTCAACGCAACTGACATTTTTAGAGAATCCATTTATTTATTTACACACACAAATATATATATATATATATATATATATATATATATATATATATATATATATATATATATATATATATATATATATATATATATATATATATATATATATATATATATATATATATATATATATATATATATATATATATATATATATATATATATATATATATATATATATATATATATATATATATATATATATATATATATATATATATATATATATATATATATATATATATATATATATATATATATATATATATATATATATATATATATATATATATATATATATATATATATATATATATATATATATATATATATATATATATATATATATATATATATATATATATATATATATATATATATATATATATATATATATATATATATATATATATATATATATATATATATATATATATATATATATATATATATATATATATATATATATATATATATATATATATATATATATATATATATATATATATATATATATATATATATATATATATATATATATATATATATATATATATATATATATATATATATATATATATATATATATATATATATATATATATATATATATATATATACATATATATATATATATATACACACACACATACACTATGTTGTCATGTTTGCCTTAGAAGCCGACTAAATGGGTCGGAGCGATAGGACTGGGAATCACCTCCTCTGTATTTTCCTTTCACAATGAATCAAGCTTTTTGTTTTCACTCAGCCACCCCACTTACAATGGAGATTATGTTTTTTGTTTGTATGTATATATATATATATATATATATATATATATATATATATATATATATATATATATATATATATATATATATATATATATTTATATATATATATATATATATATATATATATATATATATATATATATATATATATATATATATATATATATATATATATATATATATAAACAGGGGAGTACACTGTTGTCTTGATAATGCTTCCAATAGAGAGCGAAAATTTGATATTGTGTAAGCAATGATGAAGATATATATATATATATATATATATATATATATATATATATATATATATATATATATATATATATATATATATATATATATATATATATATATATATATATATATATATATATATATATATATATATATATATATATATATATATATATATATATATATATATATATATATATATATATATATATATATATATATATATATATATATATATATATATATATATATATATATATATATATTAGTAATCCAGGTAGCCTCTAACTAGTCTTGGAGGACTCACATAATCAAAGTTTCTAAATCTGCATCCAAAAAATTAGGTGTCCTGCTTCGTTTTCGTCATTACTTTTCCTCTTTATAGTTACTTAAAATCTATAAAACTCTTATCCGTCCTTGCTTAGAATATTGCTCACACATCTGGGGTGCGTCTTCATATAGTTATCTCCTTGATAGGGTTGAATGTAAGGCAGTAAAACTCTTTAATGACCCTTCTTTTACTCTTAATCTGGATTATCTTTTTCTTCTCCGAAAGGTATCATCCCTTTCTTTTTCTGTCTCTGCAACTTCCATCGCTGCTCTAATGAGTTGGCAAATTGCACCCCTCTCCCACTGCTGAGGGCGTGTAATGCTTGCCAAGCGTCCTCGTCTCACAGGTACTATGTGGAGACTTGTAGCTCGCGGATTGGTCAGTGCAGCGACTGTTTCTTCCTATCTACCTCCATACTCTGACACTCTCTTTCTCCTTGTCTTTCCTCATTTTTATAAACTATCTCCCTTCAAAAACTGATCTATCGTCATCTCAGTGTCTAGTCCTGCCATATCTCTAGGTTCTCAGTACTTCGACTTTCCTTCAGCCTGTCCTTTCCCTACTGTATATCATTACCTCATCTCTGCCTTGTCCTTGCCCTTTTACTTTTTCTTCGTTTTAATGTTTTCTTCGTGCCGGGGCCTTTTTTGCTGACGGCAATTTTCTTGCCTGTCCGGGTGTCACACTCATAAAAACACAATATGCAAACACAAACACATATATATAAATAGACTGCAGCTGTTGCAACATATTTGGCCTTCCCTGTCTGAAACTGTAAACAACAGTGAGAGAGAGATAACTGATTTGCATAATTAACATCACGTATTCCTAAAACTCCGCAGGCTATGTCTGAAGAAGCTGCATTACATCTATGACACTGGAATGGGAATGAGGTTTGATGGAATTTCGGAATCTGAGGCGTTTAGATATATTCGGAATTGCAATATAAAGTGGTGGATGTATTGGAATACACGTGCATAAATTGCTTCTCATATTTTTGTTTGTTAGTATCAAACATGTTCCAGGTTAAAATCCTTAAATGGTTGGTAAAGGAATTCTTTTGCCAGGACCTCTATGATGGGATGAGAAGGAGATGGTATCGATGTTTCTCATAATGAATCTATTGCCCCCCAAGTAAGATTATTACGTACACACCACTGCATGCATGTGTTTGTGTGTGGGGTCAAATCTCTGTTCAGCAGCTATTATTTAATAATATTTACCTAAAAGAGTGAAAAACAATATTATTTGATTATATATTTGATGTCATAAATGAATTTTTAAAATACTCATTGTGAAAGAAGACTGATGGTTTTAATTGAGTAAAAAATATTACAAGTTACGAGTGAACAGACACACTGCGGGGCGTTAGGAAGGGAATGTGTGTCCATCTCCATCGTGGAGATCAATGGTGACACATAAAAAGGTAAACATGGACATTCACCTGCTTATTGAGGCTGGAATTGGTTTTGGGCTTGTAATTTGACAGCCGGATGTTCTCTCTGACACCACTCCTCTCCATTGATTAGGGATTGGAATCAGAACTTAGATGAAGTTGCATAAGTGAATTCATTTCAACTAGTGAGCTGACAGGAACAGTGAACTGACAAACTGACAGCCACCAATATTATCTCTTGAAGTTTTTTGTTTCTTCAAGAATTGATGGTGTTTGAAAATTGGAGTGTCTTTGTGTATATACTGACCTAGCAAACGATGATAATGAATAAAACATTGACGGTTGATTGAATTAAACAGACCCTATAGCAAACAAAATAGCGATATTATAATGAATAAGACAGTGACACTTTTATGAGTAACAATGGCACTATAACAAATAAATGTGTGGCACTACGACGAACATAAAGTGACAAATAGCTACTCAGATAATTATAGTTATTATCATTTCCTCCTCCTCCTCCTCCTCCTCCTCCTCCTCCTCCTTTTCCTTCTCCTCCTCCTCCTCCTCCTGCAATGCAGTTAATCAAATCTGAAATCAATAATGATGTCATCTTCATAATAACTCAATTAAGACTTGCATTGCATATGTAATTAGTTTCAATAATTGTATGGGATATTATCAGTCATGGCGTACCTCACAAGGATATTTTAAACATACATCTATCTATATAAATACATACATACCTGTATACGTACATACATACACAAAAACATATATACATTTCATATATATATATATATATATATATATATATATATATATATATATATATATATATATATATATATATATATATATATATAGTGATATAAGCAAGATATATTAAGAGAGAGAGAGAGAGAGAGAGAGAGAGAGAGAGAGAGAGAGAGAGAGAGAGGAGAGAGAGAGAGAGAGAGAGGAGAGAGAGAGAGAGAGAGAGAGAGAGAGAGAGAGAGAGAGAGATAATGTCTACTCGTCTAGTTGTAATCACCTAGGTCTTTTAAAGAAAAGTAGCTTGTGTGCGAGTGTGTTGAAACACATGTACATTTTCTGAGACTATATCAAAGAAACCTAAAAGTAGTCACCGGGGCTCAAACGGTAGCGTCCGCGACATTGAAGCGTCAGGTCGAGGGTTCGCGCCCCGTCACGGTTTAAGGTTAGCAAGGGCATGCACTCAGGGTAACAATTACATCTGCCAAAACTGGTCCTTCGCAAGAAGGCAGCCGTCCTAGCCCTTGATAGAAAAGGGAGTCCGTGACGTAAAACCGGAAGATTAATAGTCATTGTGGCTCAAGCGGTAGCGTCCGCGATTCTGAGGCGTCAGGTCGAGGGTTCGCTCCCCGTCACGATCTGAGGTTAGCAAGGGCATGCACTCAGGGTAAGGATTACATCTGCCAAAAGAAGTCCTTCGCAAGAAGGCAACCGTCCTAGCCCTTGGTAAAAAAGGGGGTCCGTGACGTAAAACCGGAACAAACATATCAAAGAGACCTAGAAGAAAGAATATAAGTCTGATCTCACAAGACCACACAGATGACTAGATGTGTACTCACTGTTCCTCTACGCATAACACAGATATATTTATATATTTGGTATGTTAAAATAAGTTATTACGAGCAGAATGAAAAAAAACTAAAACAAATATGTGAATGTTAGAATTTAAATACCGAAACATTCTCTAAGATTTTAGTAATGATTCTACAAGAAATTTCGCTTTTTGTCTTTCTGTATATATATATATATATATATATATATATATATATATATATATATATATATATATTATATATATATTATATATATATATATATATATATATATATATATATATATATATATATATATATATATATATATATATATATATATATATCAAATAAGCACATTACATATGTGAAAACATGAATCATATTTTACCCCGACCGGGACTCGAACCTAGGACTTATGATTACTAAGTCAAGGCGCTACCACTACACCACAGAAGGTTAAAAGGAACCCAACCTTATAGCTTATATCTGCTATACTTAGGAATGAACGCATTCTAACTGAATGCCACTATGTTCATATTACAGATTCCCCAACCTCACTCGTGGCTTCATTTTAGCATTTAATTCAATTCCCAATCTCATTCGGGCCATGAAATTATCAAATAAGCACATTACATATGTGAAAACATGAATCATTTTTTACCCCGACCGGGACTCGAACCTAGGACTTATGATTACTAAGTCAAGGCGCTACCACTACACCACAGAAGGTTAAAAGGAACCCAACCTTATAGCTTATATCTGCTATACTTAGGAATGAACGCATTCTAACTGAATGCCACTATGTTCATATTACAGATTCCCCAACCTCACTCGTGGCTTCATTTTAGCATTTAATTCAATTCCCAATCTCATTCGGGCCATGAAATTATCAAATAAGCACATTACATATGTGAAAACATGAATCATTTTTACCCCGACCGGGACTCGAACCTAGGACTCATGATTACTAAGTCAAGGCGCTACCACTACACCACAGAAGGTTAAAAGGAACCCAACCTTATAGCTTATATCTGCTATACTTAGGAATGAACGCATTCTAACTGAATGCCACTATGTTCATATTACAGATTCCCCAACCTCACTCGTGGCTTCATTTTAGCATTTAATTCAATTCCCAATCTCATTCGGGCCATGAAATTATCAAATAAGCACATTACATATGTGAAAACATGAATCATTATTTTTTACCCCGACCGGGACTCGAACCTAGGACTTATGATTACTAAGTCAAGGCGCTACCACTACACCACAGAAGGTTAAAAGGAACCCAACCTTCTAGCTTATATCTGTTATACTTAGGAATGAACGCATTCTAACTGAATGCCACTATGTTCATATTACAGATTCCCCAACCTCACTCGTGGCTTCATTTTAGCATTTAATTCAATTCCCAATCTCATTCGGGCCATGAAATTATCAAATAAGCATATTACATATGTGAAAACATGAATCATTTTTTACCCCGACCGGGACTCGAACCTAGGACTTATGATTACTAAGTCAAGGCGCTACCACTACACCACATCATAAGTCCTAGGTTCGAGTCCCGGTTGGGGTAAAAAATGATTCATGTTTTCACATATGTAATGTGCTTATTTGATAATTTCATGGCCCGAATGAGATTGGGAATTGAATTAAATGCTAAAATGAAGCCACGAGTGAGGTTGGGGAATCTGTAATATGAACATAGTGGCATTCAGTTAGAATGCGTTCATTCCTAAGTATAGCAGATATAAGCTATAAGGTTGGGTTCCTTTTAACCTTCTGTAGTGTAGTGGTAGCGCCTTTACTTAGTAATCATAAGTCCTAGGTTCGAGTCCCGGTCGGGGTAAAAAATGATTCATGTTTTCACATATGTAATGTGCTTATTTGATAATTTCATGGCCCGAATGAGATTGGGAATTGAATTAAATGCTAAAATGAAGCCACGAGTGAGGTTGGGGAATCTGTAATATGAACATAGTGGCATTCAGTTAGAATGCGTTCATTCCTAAGTATAGCAGATATAAGCTATAAGGTTGGGTTCCTTTTAACCTTCTGTAGTGTAGTGGTAGCGCCTTGACTTAGTAATCATAAGTCCTAGGTTCGAGTCCCGGTCGGGGTAAAAAATGATTCATGTTTTCACATATGTAATGTGCTTATTTGATAATTTCATGGCCCGAATGAGATTGGGAATTGAATTAAATGCTAAAATGAAGCCACGAGTGAGGTTGGGGAATCTGTAATATGAACATAGTGGCATTCAGTTAGAATGCGTTCATTCCTAAGTATAGCAGATATAAGCTATAAGGTTGGGTTCCTTTTAACCTTCTGTGGTGTAGTGGTAGCGCCTTGACTTAGTAATCATAAGTCCTAGGTTCGAGTCCCGGTCGGGGTAAAAAAATGATTCATGTTTTCACATATGTAATGTGCTTATTTGATAATTTCATGGCCCGAATGAGATTGGGAATTGAATTAAATGCTAAAATGAAGCCACGAGTGAGGTTGGGGAATCTGTAATATGAACATAGTGGCATTCAGTTAGAATGCGTTCATTCCTAAGTATAGCAGATATAAGCTATAAGGTTGGGTTCCTTTTAACCTTCTGTAGTGTAGTGGTAGCGCCTTGGCTTAGTAATCATAAGTCCTAGGTTCGAGTCCCGGTCGGGGTAAAAAAATGATTCATATATATATATATATATATATATATATATATATATATATATTTTATATATATATATATATATATATATATATATATATATATATATATATATATATATATATATATATATATATATATATATATATATATATATATATATATATATATTATATATATATATATATATATATATATATATATATATATATATATATATATATATCTACCTATCTGTCTAGCAATATATATATATATATATATATATATATATATATATATATATATATATATATATATATATTATATATATATATATATATATTATATATATATATCAAATAGCGCCTTGGCATAGTAATTACGTTTTAGGTTCGAGTCGTGGTCAGGGCAAAAATATGATTCATAGATGCTCCGCACTGACAGGCTAAAAAGCCTACCTGTGGGAGGAAAGAGAAAAAGAAAGAAAGATAGATAGATAGATAGATAGATAGATAGATAGATAGATAGATAGAGAGAGAGAGAGAGAGAGAGAGAGAGAGAGAGAGAGAGAGAGAGAGAGAGAGAGGAGAGAGAGAGAGAGAGAGAGAGAGAGGAGAGAGAGAGAGAGAGAGAGAGGAGAGAGAGAGAGAGAGAGAGAGAGAGAGACACGCACACACACACAAACACACACATACACATAAATACTGGGTCAGAGAGCATTATAATAACTGTTGTATACAACCCACCAAGGAACTAAAATAGGCTTGAAGTTTATGAGGAAAGTCATATAGGTACTATTGAAGTCATAAATTAAGTTATTAACATGGCACGGGAACAAAAATGTAGGATTTTGATTATGGGAGACTTTAATCATAAAGAGATAAATTGGATAAATCTTGACCCACACAGTGGTGAGGACTCATTCGGGGCAAGATTCCTAGATTGTGTACAAGGGAATGTCCTACACCAACATGTGATGGAACCAACAAGAGCCAGGGGTGGGGATGAGCCATCACTACTTGATCTAGTGTTCACAGATAATGTGTTGGATATTGAAAAAATTGAGTATAAACCACCAATTGGAAAGAGTGACCACTGTGTGTTGTTGATGGAGTATATCATTGAAGATATTCTTCCTGAGAGTAGAGGTACTGAGGACATGAGGAGGAAGTATCCGAAAGGAGATTACATCAAAATGAATGAGCTTTTTGCAGTTATTGACTGGAGAACCTTATTTTACAACAAATCTGTACAAGAAATGTATGACATCTTTTGTGAGAAATATGGGAAGATAGTAGATTGCTGCATACCTGTCACCAAAGTAGGTGTAATTCATGCCAGAGAGAAATGGTTCGATAATGGGTGTAAAAGAGCTAAGGAGTGGAGAGACAAATGCTGGAAAAGGTATAGGAGGAGAAAAAACATAAATGCCTGGCAAACCTACAAAAGAGCAAGAAATGACTACCTAAGTAAAAGGAAAGAGGCAGAGAGAGACTATGAGAGGGACATCACCAGGAAGGCTAAAGAAAATCCCAAGCTTTTCCACAGCTGTATCAGAGGAAAACTGAAGGTAAAAGAACAGGTTTTAAGGCTAAAGAGAGCAGATGGAAGCATCACTGAGACGGACGAAGAGATCTGCAAAGAATTGAACAAGGAGTTACAGTCAGTATTTACAGTAGAAAATACTCCACCCCCTCAGATTGCAGTGATAGAAGCTCAAGGGCCGGTATTAGAGAACATCAACCTTACAGCCACAGAGGTATGCAAAGCGCTGATGGATTTAGATGTTCATAAAGCTACAGGTCCTGATGACATATCCCCTCATGTGCTTAAAAAATGCGCAAACACAATATCAGTGGCACTAAGTATCATATTTAAGGAGTCACTGGAGTCGGGGGAGATTCCAAGATGCTGGAAACAAGCAAATGTGATACCTATCTTCAAAAAGGGAAGGAGGGATACGGCTCTGAACTATAGACCAGTTTCCTTGACCAGCATAGTTTGCAAAGTTATGGAGAAACTACTAAGGAAACATATCTCTCTTCACTTGGAATCCTTCAACTTTTTGTCAGTGAGGCAACATGGCTTCAGAGAAGGTAGATCAACAGTAACAAACTTATTAGAATTTTATGATGAGGTAAGCCAAATGTTACAGGAAAGAGAGGGCTGGGCAGATTGCATATTCCTAGACTTCCAGAAAGCGTTTGACACTGTTCCACATGGGAGACTTATTAGGAAGCTGCAATCAATGGCTAGAATAGGTGGAAATGTTTTGGAATGGATAAAAACTTACTTAGAAGGAAGGGAACAGAGGGTTAGAGTAAGACACTCAGTGTCTGAATGGAGAAGAGTTAGTAGTGGAGTTCCACAGGGTTCAGTTTTAGGGCCACTTTTGTTCCTTGTATATGTAAATGACCTACCAGAGTCTGTAAATTCATTCATGAATATGTTTGCAGATGATGCAAAGATTGTGAAGAAAGTAAAAAACGAGAACAATGGTAGAGAACTTCAGGAGGATCTAAATAATCTGCATGAGTGGTCAGAAAAGTGGCTAATGAAATTCAGTACTTCAAAATGTAAGGTAATGAGAATGGGTACAAGTGCAAGAAGGCCCAAGCTTGACTACTCGGTGGCTGGAGTACAACTTCAAGAGGCAGAAAATGAGAGAGATCTAGGAGTAAACATACTGGCAGATTTGTCTCCAGAAATACATATAAATGGCATAGTAAGGGCAGCATATGCATTCTTATCAAATGTAAGGGTAGCCTTCAGGCACATGGACAAGGAAATGTTCAGAAATATTTATGTAACCTATGTGAGGCCAAAACTCGAATATGCAGCCCCCTTTTGGAATCCGCACTTGAAAAAGCACATAGCTAAGCTTGAAAAAGTTCAAAGACATGCCACGAAACTGGTGCCAGAAATACGCAATCTCAGTTATGATGAGAGGCTGAGGGAATTAGACTTACCATCACTCGAAGCTAGAAGAGTGAGGGGGGATATGGTGACAGTCTTTAAATTCCTTCATGGTTATGATAGAGTGGATAGGGATCGATATTTTGATATGGCTGGCTCTAGAACTAGAGGTCATAGTTTGAAGCTTCGTAAGAAAACTTCTTTGCAGGATGTAAGGAAATACTTTTTCAGTGTAAGAGTAGTTGATAATTGGAATTGGCTAAGCGAGGAGGTAGTTAATGCTATCTCAATCCATAGTTTTAAGGAAAGGTATGATAAGTATCACTAAGTATAAAATGGAACCGATCAGGAGACGGGAAGATACGAGCTTTGGGCTCTTTCCCGTAAACACAATTAGGTAATCACAATTAGGTAATCACACACACACACACACACACACACACACACACACACACACACACACACACACACACATATATATATATATATAATATATATATATATATATATATATATATATATATATATATATATATATATATATATATATATATATATATATATATATATATAGGTACACACACACATAGAACACAAAATAAAACCTTTTCGGAAATATGATTGCAGTAGTAGTAGTAATAGCAGTATTAGTATTAATAGTAGTAAATTCATACAGGAATTCTATATACTAGATGAAAATAGGAGACGTGAAACTAAGAGCATTCTGAATCCCATTAAAATAATTTGATGAACAACAATATAAAAAACACACTCTCTCTCTCTCTCTCTCTCTCTCTCTCTCTCTCTCTCTCACACACATGCACACACACACCCACATACAAGCATGCACGCATATACATAGACATATGTCTTTGCATGTGCGTGCATGCTTATCCGATATGAAGGTATCGTCCTAGCCCTTGATAGAAATGGTAGTCAGCGACGTAAACCCCAGATCATTCACACACACACACACACACACACACCACACACACACACACACACACACACACACACACACACACACACACACACACACACACACACACACACACACACACACACACACACACACACACACACACCACACACACACACACACACACACACACACACACACACACTATATATATATATATATAAAATATATATATATATATATATATATATATATATATATATATATATATATATATATATATATATATATATATATATATATATATATATATATATATATATATATATATATATATATATATATATATATATATATATATATATATGAGAGAGAGAGAGAGAGAGAGAGAGAGAGAGAAATATGAAATAACTTAACTACTCCACTAAGCCAATAGAAACAGGTGCAATAATGCTCTCTCTACTTCTGACAACATCCAACGAGGCTTCTACCAACACTGATACTGACGTATTCTGTTGTCAGACCAGTAGAAAGTCAATAATTCTAATGG
>JAXCGZ010002355.1:0-65560 GCA_037179515.1 Halocaridina rubra | reverse complement strand
ATTAGATAGACATATGACAGAGGTAGGGTGGGTATGAATAGGTTAGTGCTTATTAGAAAAATCATAAAAGAAAAATAGAATAAATAAGTAGAGTAGAATAGAATAGGTTAGACATGCTGAAAATACAATTCAAAAATGGAGCTGCCTCGTGTGTGCCAGTAGGCATGTTGCAGTGTCCTCTATTCTTATGTTCTTATGTTCTTATATCTGCTATACTTAGGAATGAACGCATTCTAACTGAATGCCACAATGTTCATATTACAGATTCCCCATATATATATATATATATATATATATATATATATATATATATATATATATATATATATATATATATATATATATATATATATATATATATATATATATATATATATATATATATATATATATATATATATATATATATATATATATATATATATATATATATATATATATATATATATATATATATATATATATATATATATATATATATATATATATATATATATATATATATATATATATACATATACATATATATATATATATATATATATATATATATATATATATATATATATATATATATATATATATATATATATATATATATATATATATATATATATATATATATATATTATATATATATATATATATATATATATATATATATATATATATATATTAATAACACTGAACTGTAAACATACAGTCTAAAATGGAAGGAAAAGCCCATTAAATATATATAAGAACATAAGAACATAAGAATAGAGGACACTGCAACATGCCTACTGGCACACACGAGGCAGCTCCATTTTTGAATTGTATTTTCAGCATGTCTAACCTATTCTATTCTACTCTACTTATTTATTCTATTTTTCTGTTTATGATTTTTCTAATAAGCACTAACCTATTCATACCCACCCTACCTCTGTCATATGTCTATCTAATCTACATTTGAAGGTGTCTAAGGTATTGGCATTTACTATCCTACTAGGAAGCTTTTATCTGCACTACGATCAGCATTATAAAGTTTATATCCTGTAATTATGTACTCAGATTTAAGGTGTTTGCTTTTTAAATTAATCCAACTTTCACTAATGCATATTATATCCGGTCTCTCACTGCATACTATGGCTCTCAGTTCTTCTATCTTGTTACCTAAACTACGGCTATTTGTATAATATACTTTTAAAATTTCTCTAGCTTTACCCTTCTTGTTAATATTTGTTCTATGTAACAAATGGTTCTTATCCTTAGATTCCCAGTTATTTGACCCACTATTTACTGAACCCTTACTGACTAATTTCTCTGCACAAGTATATTCATTTCATTATTTGTGTCTAACAAAACCCCCCTACCTCTCTGTCTATCATACCAGCCAATACCGAGACACCTGAATTAGAAAGATGCACTCCATCCCTTGCATACATATGCTTACGACTAGTGAAGTGATCCCACCCGTCTATAAAACCTATATTATTCTCCCGACAGAAGACTTTCATCCTAGCATTTACTCCTATAGCTCGAGACCACCACTCTGAACTTTGGCTAAGCCTAGGGAGAATACCACACATCACAGGAACTGCACCCCTTTTCCTGATCTTATCCAGGGCTTGTCTATACAACCTAATCAGCTCTTCACTTCTACCATCCTGCACGTCATTTCCCCCAGCTATCAAATAAACAACATCTTTTTTCTCAATCCAGCTATTTATTGACTCACCCACCTTCTTCATACCTGCTCCAGGGAAAAAATATTTTCCTCTAACTCTATGCCTGAGTTTCCAGTCTACATATCTGCATGTGAATCCCCTACAATTACCAAAGAACGAGACTTATCCGGAGGATGGGTTACTCAGACCTTGGAAAATTACCTAGGCTCTTGACCTGAGAGCTTTTCCCACTTCCATTTCTATATATATATATATATATATATATATATATATATATATATATATATATATATATATATATATATATATATATATATATATATATATATATATATATTCGTTGTTTTATTTAATGGGCTTTTCCTTCCATATATATATATATATATATATATATATATATATATATATATATATATATATATATATATATATATATATATATATATATATATATATATATATATATATATATATATATATATATATATATATATATATATATATATATATATATATATATATTCTTCTACGAGATAAAATTAAATTTTTTCGAGTGACTATTCAACAGAATTACCTCTCTCTTCTTTTCCTATCCAAAATACTGCTAAATATCTATCATCTGGACTAGATGGCTAGCTTTTGAGGGGAGTTTTGCGTGTAGGCACTGTCCATCCCCTGTCTCTTCAGTTTCTGGATCGACTTCGTCTCTTTCAAATACAGGAAACGGCTGTGTGACATTCTTGTTGGCATTTCTTATGAGTTTGCACTTCCTTCTTCATGACCAAGCTGAAATAATAATGACAAACATTATCATGGCTAAAATTTCAAAGTTTTATTTTATCCATTTAGCATATTCTTTCGGACAAATAATGAAAGTACTGCAGCTAGAAATAAAGATAAAAAAAATCGATCATAAATTCTCGTCCTTTATCACTTAATATCCTTCATGGAATTTTCGAAAAATGAATAATAATCTCGTTGGCTGAGTACGGGACAAAAAAAAATAAAATTAAATAAAGTTTGCATCTCGGCCATACCTGAGCAGTTGGATAATCACGTTGTCTCAAAAATATCTCTGAATAGATATCTCAACGGCTACAGCACCTCACATTAAAACTACGCTCATATGGCTTGCATTACGACACAGGTGACACAGGGGAAGAGTCCTCCCGGACCCTCTCCCCATCCTGCTTTCTAACGAACTTTTTGCGATTCCACCCACGAAAGCATCCCTCCCATGATACCCCAGGTCAGTCACACTCGTTCTCTCGCTCACTCACTCACTCACACTCTCTAAGCATTTCCCCCGAGAGGCCACTCCGTCACTCTGAAGGAGTTTGTTGCGTGAACTCGCGAGCGGCCAGGGGGGTCACATGACTGCCTCACCCGTTCTAGGTCCTCCCTAATACTACCCAACTATGGTGGGGTAGGGCGACACCCTAACCTCTCTATCGTGGCAACCATTTGATTCTTCTCTCTTTCCCAGCCTGCATAACGTCTAAATGAACAACAAAAACTCGTTATATCGGATATGACATACACGTATTTTGAAATAAAAAAAAATCAGTACAATTACCATTTCTTTCTTTATGATAATGAAGTTGAGAGATCGATTGGTCATTTCCGCATTCCTTTCTTGGAAATCATAGGCGATAAAAGAATAAAAAAAAAATAAAAAGACTTCAAAACGGATTCAAACTCGTTTCTCAACAAACTTCTTTCGCTCATTTCGGAGTATATAAAAACTCTGATACTAATATTTTATTTGTAAACACTGTCACTTTCCGCAAATATTTCTCAGTAAAATATCTCTACTTTTGCTTTAAGAAATTAATTTAATAATATTACACGAACATTAAATTTTTTCAATTAAAATCAATACCTTTACCTGTTTAATAATTAACTTAGGCAATAATAAAAATAAATGGAGCACCCTTCAAAAGCAATTACTCGTTATATTGTTCAATTATAAGAAAAATCGAGCTTATTACTGCTTATAGCTATTGATACAAATTATCCAAGTTAGTAATGGGTACAGAAATTCTACTTTGATTAATTTACTAAAGCCATACTCTCTTGTATATGCAGGGTGGCTGAGTCAAAGCATCACTATAAGTTAAATGGCGGAGCCCTCCGACCTCAATTTCTTTAAATATTTGCCCCATTACTCACTGGATAGAAATTACAAGTACTTAGCTATTTTGGGATGCTGCTTGAAGAACATCACGGCCACCAGCACTGGGGGAGGAGGTTTTCCTTTCTTCTGAACTTGCTGGTTTTCTCGCCGACGTCATCCATATGTCTCGCAAAATCACCTATTCACCATCACAGGCATCTTCTTAGTCGAATTTAGCAATAAATAACTCCTGGTAGGGGCACTGAATCTCAAAGCCATATTCACAGTGCAGTGATATACATGAAGTGCGCTGAATTTCTCTCCCAACTGAAGTGATTACCTAATTGTGATGACCTAATTGTGTTTACGGGAAAGAGCCCAAAGCTCGTATCTTCCCGTGTCCTGATCGGTTCCATTTTATACTTAGTGATACTTATCATACCTGTCCTTAAAATTATGGATTGAGATAGCATTAACTACCTACTCGCTTAGCCAATTCCAATTATCAACTACTCTTACACTGAAAAAGTATTTCCTTACATCCTGCAAAGAAGTTTTCTTACGAAGCTTCAAACTATGACCTCTAGTTCTAGAGCCAGCCATATCAAAATATCGATCCCTATCCACTCTATCATAGGTTTCAGCAACTTTCCCTCGGAGTCAAAATGCATAGGACAACTCTTACTGTAGGGTGCCTTGCCTATACAAGGATGGGAGAGAGGTGGGACTGGCTGTGGTTTTTTGATACTCTGAGCGTGGTTGGAGCCTGAGGCATCTCTCTTGGCATTGCTTGCCTGTAAGCGTCTAGAAGTTTCTTTTAACTCGAGGAGCATGAATCTTTCCTACCTCGGACATTTCTTCCAGAGATCCATTAATATTACTTTTTTCTTGCCTCTTCACTATAATTACAGCGTGGATTCGTCCTGAGCTGGCACCACTGACGTACTGTCCTTCTCTTATACGACAAAGCTGAATAACACTGGACTGTCTTAGACTGGGTAGCGCGGTCGGTGATAACAGATATGCATCTCTCATTTAACAGCATTTACTAATTTAAACTTAGGTTACTTCTCAAAGCTCCCCCTTACTACACCTCACAGCTCCCCACCCCCTTAGGGGGAAACTTCTATATAGATCGTAGTTCTGCCCCCAGCAAGGCCTAACTTCCAACTGACGCTATCGGTCATGCTCTCCTCTCTGGTGGGTGGATTTTAGGTTGCCACTTTGATCTCTACCTGCCCTTGGCCTCTATGTGAGAGGCCTAAGGTCATAACGTACAACAATTGACTTTCTTAACTTTTCTTATGACAGAAGTCGCTAATGAAAAGCAGCTCGAATCAAGGCAAAATACTTTCATTCTTACCTTGACTCTTTGAGGTGGGATTTTAAAGGATAGGGAATTTCCAGTCCTATCGTTCCTCCCCATTTAATCGGCTTCTATGACACGAAAAGAAAAAAAAAAAAAGACAACAAGAATGATCGAAAATAACAAGCAAAACAGAAGTATATATATATATATATATATATATATATATATATATATATAGAGAGAGAGAGAGAGAGAGAGAGAGAGAGAGAGAGAGAGAGAGAGAGAGAGAGAGAGAGAGAGAGAGAGAGAGAAAAAAAAAAAATCTGTCACAGAAAAATGCAGGTCGGCAAAACTTCAACAACTACAAATAAATTGATAAAGAATATATTTCTTACAAATGGAAAAATTCCTTTCCTTACCTTTCGTCCTTTTCATTACACACATGAAAGGGAAGGAGGGATACGGCTCTGAACTATAGACCAGTTTCCTTGACCAGCATAGTTTGCAAAGTTATGGAGAAACTACTAAGGAAACATATCTCTCTTCACTTGGAATCCTTCAACTTTTTGTCAGTGAGGCAACATGGCTTCAGAGAAGGTAGATCAACAGTAACAAACTTATTAGAATTTTATGATGAGGTAAGCCAAATCTTACAGGAAAGAGAGGGCTGGGCAGATTGCATATTCCTAGACTTCCAGAAAGCGTTTGACACTGTTCCACATGGGAGACTTATTAGGAAGCTGCAATCAATGGCTAGAATAGGTGGAAATGTTTTGGAATGGATAAAAACTTACTTAGAAGGAAGGGAACAGAGGGTTAGAGTAAGATACTCAGTGTCTGAATGGAGAAGAGTTAGTAGTGGAGTTCCACAGGGTTCAGTTTTAGGGCCACTTTTGTTCCTTGTATATGTAAATGACCTACCAGAGTGTGTAAATTCATTCATGAATATGTTTGCAGATGATGCAAAGATTGTGAAGAAAGTAAAAAACGAGAACAATGGTAGAGAACTTCAGGAGGATCTAAATAATCTGCATGAGTGGTCAGAAAAGTGGCTAATGAAATTCAATACTTCAAAATGTAAGGTAATGAGAATGGGTACAAGTGCAAGAAGGCCCAAGCTTGACTACTCGGTGGCAGGAGTACAACTTCAAGAGACAGAAAATGAGAGAGATCTAGGAGTAAACATACTGGCAGATTTGTCTCCAGAAATACATATAAATGGCATAGTAAGGGCAGCATATGCATTCTTATCAAATGTAAGGGTAGCCTTCAGGCACATGGACAAGGAAATGTTCAGAAATATTTATGTAACCTATGTGAGGCCAAAACTCGAATATGCAGCCCCCTTTTGGAATCCGCACTTGAAAAAGCACATAGCTAAGCTTGAAAAAGTTCAAAGACATGCCACGAAACTGGTGCCAGAAATACGCAATCTCAGTTATGATGAGAGGCTGAGGGAATTAGACTTACCATCACTCGAAGCTAGAAGAGTGAGGGGGGATATGGTGACAGTCTTTAAATTCCTTCATGGTTATGATAGAGTGGATAGGGATCGATATTTTGATATGGCTGGCTCTAGAACTAGAGGTCATAGTTTGAAGCTTCGTAAGAAAACTTCTTTGCAGGATGTAAGGAAATACTTTTTCAGTGTAAGAGTAGTTGATAATTGGAATTCGCTAAGCGAGGAGGTAGTTAATGCTATCTCAATCCATAGTTTAAAGGACAGGTATGATAAGTATCACTAAGTCTAAAATGGAACCGATCAGGAGACGGGAAGATACGAGCTTTGGGCTCTTTCCCGTAAGCACAATTAGGTAATCACAATTAGGTAATCACACACACTCATTTCACCTGTCTCCAATCTATTGGGTAGTTATCCCATATTGTCTCGCCGTCTTTTTTTTTTTTTTAGGTGGGGTCAAAGGGTCTCTTTTTCTCGCCCTGATCTGTAAATATAGAATTGGGAAACAAATGTTTAATATTCATGTCAAATCTTTTTGTTTTTATTGTTTTTCCCTTAAAGTATTATGTTTTATTCTTCAGGATCACTTAAAGCAAAGAAGAGTTTATTTCGAGTCATAGAATTTTACTTTATATATACATACATACAGACATACATACATACATACATACATAAAGCTACAGGTCCTGATGACATATCCCCTCATGTGCTTAAAAAATGCGCAAACACAATATCAGTGGCACTAAGTATCATATTTAAGGAGTCACTGGAGTCGGGGGAGATTCCAAGATGCTGGAAACAAGCAAATGTGATACCTATCTTCAAAAAGGGAAGGAGGGATACGGCTCTGAACTATAGACCAGTTTCCTTGACCAGCATAGTTTGCAAACTTATGGAGAAACTACTAAGGAAACATATCTCTCTTCACTTGGAATCCTTCAACTTTTTGTCAGTGAGGCAACATGGCTTCAGAGAAGGAAGATCAACAGTAACAAACTTATTAGAATTTTATGATGAGGTAAGCCAAATCTTACAGGAAAGAGAGGGCTGGGCAGATTGCATATTCCTTGAATTCCAGAAAGCGTTTGACACTGTTCCACATGGGAGACTTATTAGGAAGCTGCAAGCAATGGCTAGAATAGGTGGAAATGTCTTGGAATGGATAAAAACTTACTTAGAAGGAAGGGAACAGAGGGTTAGAGTAAGACACTCAGTGTCTGAATGGAGAAGAGTTACTAGTGGAGTTCCACAGGGTTCAGTTTTAGGGCCACTTTTGTTCCTTGTATATGTAAATGACCTACCAGAGTCTGTAAATTCATTCATGAATATGTTTGCAGATGATGCAAAGATTGTGAAGAAAGTAAAAAAACGAGAACAATGGTAGAGAACTTCAGGAAGATCTAAATAGTCTGCATGAGTGGTCAGAAATGTGGCTAATGAAATTCAATACTTCAAAATGTAAGGTAATGAGAATGGGTACAAGTGCAAGAAGGCCCAAGCTTGACTACTCGGTGGCTGGAGTACAACTTCAAGAGACAGAAAATGAGAGAGATCTAGGAGTAAACATACTGGCAGATTTGTCTAAAGAAATACATATAAATGGCATAGTAAGGGCAGCATATGCATTCTTATCAAATGTAAGGGTAGCCTTCAGGCACATGGACAAGGAAATGTTCAGAAATATTTATGTAACCTATGTGAGGCCAAAACTTGAATATGCAGCCCCCTTTTGGAATCCGCACTTGAAAAGGCACGTAACTAAGCTTGAAAAAGTTCAAAGACATGCCACGAAACTGGTGCCAGAAATGCGTAATCTCAGTTATGAGGAGAGGCTGAGGGATGTAGACTTACCATAACTCGAAGCTAGAAGATTGAGGGGGGATATGGTGACAGTCTTTAAATTCCTTCATGGTTATGATAGAGTGGATAGGGATCGATATTTTGATATGGCAGGCTCTAGAACTAGAGGTCATAGTTTGAAGCTTCGTAAGAAAACTTCTTTGCAGGATGTAAGGAAATCCTTTTTCAGTGTAAGAGTAGTTGATAATTGGAATTCGCTAAGCGAGGAGGTAGTTAATGCTACCTCAATCCATAGTTTTAAGGACAGGTATGATAAGTATCACTAAGTGTAAAATGGAACCGATCAGCAGACAGGAAGATACGAGCTTTGGGCTCTTTCCCGTAAACACAATTAGGTAATCACATACATACATACATACATACATACATACATACATACATACATACATACATACATACATACATGGGATATAGCAGTAGGGGGAGGAGTAGCTATTACGAGATTAAAACAAAAAATAAAGGATTTAGAAACAATGGTTATAAACCTTGATGAAAAAATTCCGAGTATGGATAGAGAAATGAAAGAGAATGAAACACTCAGAGAGGAAATAAGATGTTTGGAGGAAGCAAATATAGCACAAGGGCAGGAGAAAAAAGAACTAGTAAAATGAATAAAGAAGCTGGAAGGGGAAAAGAGTGAACTAGAAAACAGAATTTTTAAACAAGAAAATAACAACAAACAGCTGAATGACAACCTAAATGAATTAAATGTTAGTTCACTGCACTCTTCTGAGAGAGACGAGATTACAGCTTGGAATGTCTAGCTTAAGGAAAACATCGAACTGTTTAGAAAAGAGTTTCAGGAGCTGAATACGGAACATGATGCACTAAAGGGGAATGTGGAAGTAAAAGAGGGTTTGAAGGTGGTAGCACTGGAAAACATACACACAGTTGACTATAAAGAGACAGTAATAAAAAAAAATGAAAGACTTTGTGATGGAAAGGGCAAATCCACTGATTAAAAAGGCACTTGATAAAGAGAAGACAGTGATAATCAAAGGCATAAGCAAATCTCAGGAACCAATATGGTAGGGGAGACTTGAAGAAAATAAAGCTAGGGTTGTAGACATAATAAGAAAGCTTGGAGTAGTTTGTGGTCCTGAGGATATTGTAAACATTCACCAACTAGGCAAATATTCGAGGGGGGATAGCAGAGACCAACTAAAGTAACCTTTGAGAGAGGGGACACATGTAGAGAAATACTGATGAGGAAAAAAGTCTAAAAGAACTTCAAGAGTTCAAAGAAGTGTCAATAAGACAATACAGAACACAGGAAGAGATGGAAAGGATCAAAATCTTGTTGCAAGAGGCTAAAAGATTGAATGAGGAAAAAATGAAGAAGAGAAGAAAAAATTTTATTTCAGAGTTCTTCCAGACAAAGGGGAGATAAAAAGGATAATGACAGAAGATCAGGGGATGGGGCCTCGTTAAGCTTGTTATACACAAATGCTGATGGATTAGCTGATAAGGCAGTAGAATAAAAAGATAGAATTCACATCAGTAAGGCAGATATCGTAGCACTTACAGAGACTAAGTTGAGGGAGTACATAAAGAGTGTCATAGTTTTTCCTAAGGGCTTCAGAATATTAAGGGTTGAAAGATCTGAGAGGACTGATAGAGGGATAGCACTGCTTATAAGTGAAAGGATTCAGGTTGAAGATATAAACCTGGCTATAGAAAGTGAGTTCAAGGAATTTCTTGTTGCTCGCATAAACAAATAGCTGTTGTATATAACCCTCCAAGGAACCAAAATAGGCTAGAAGTTTTTGAGGAAAGTCATATAGGAACTACTGAAGTCATAAACTCAGTTGTTAACATGGCACAGGAGAGAAAATGCAAGATTTTGATTATGGGAGATTTTAATCATAAAGAGATAGATTGAAAAAATCTTGACCCACACAGTGA
The DNA here is from genome assembly GCA_037179515.1 of Halocaridina rubra. Lineage (NCBI taxonomy): Eukaryota > Metazoa > Arthropoda > Malacostraca > Decapoda > Atyidae > Halocaridina > Halocaridina rubra. Next base: position 55,241 of record JAXCGZ010002355.1, on the reverse strand, counting down.
GGAGGACTCATTGGGGGCAAGATTCCTAGATTGTGTACAAGGGAATTTCCTTCACCAACATGTACTGCAACCAACGAGGGTTAGGGGTGGGGATGAGCCATCACTACTTGATCTAGTATTCACAGATAACGTGTTGGATATTGAAATAATTTAGTATGAGCCACCAATTGGAAAGAGTGACCACTGTGCGTTGTTGATGAAGTATATCATTGAAGACGTTCTGCCTGTAAGTAGAGGCACTGAGGACACGGGAAGGAACTATCTGAAAGGAGATTACAGCAAAATGCATGAGCTTTTTGCAGTTATTGACTGGAGAACCTTATTTTACAACAAATCGGTACAGAAATGTACGACATCTTTTGTGAGAAATATGGGAAGATAGTAGATTGCTGCATACCTGACAGCAAAGCAGGTGTAATTCATGCCAGAGAGAAATGGTTCGATAATGAGTGTAAGAGACCTAAGGAGTGGAGAGACAAATGCTGGAAAAGGCATAGGAGGAGATAAAACATAAACGCCTGGCAAACCTACAAAAGAGCAAGAAATTATTACCTAAGTAAAAGAAGAGAGGCAGAGAGAGACTATGAGAGGGACATCACCAGGAAGGCTAAAGAAAATCCAAAACTTTTTCACAGTTTTATCAGAGGAAAACTAAAGGTAAAAGGACAGGTTTTAAGGCTTAAGTGAGAGGATGGAAACATCACTGAGACAAATGAAGAGATCTGCAAAGAATTGAACAAGGAGTTTCAGTCAGTATTTACAGTAGAAAATACCCCACCACCTCAGATTGCAAAGATAGAAGCTCACGGGCTGGTATTAGAGAACATCAACAATTCAGCCACAGAGGTATGCAAAGCGCTGATGAAGTTAGATGTCCATAAAGCTACAGGTCCTGATGATATATCCCCTCATGTACTTACAAAATGCACAAACTCAATATCAGTGGCAATAAGTATCATCTTTAAAAGGTCACTGGAATCAGGAGAGATTCCAAGATGCTGGAAAAAGCGAACATGATACCTATCTTCAAAAAGGGAAGGAGGGATACGGCTCTAAACTATAGAACAGTTTCCTTGACCAACATAGTTTGCAAAGTTTTGGAGAAACTGCTAAGGAACATATCTCTCTTCACTTGGAATCCTTCAACTTTTTGTCAGATAATGGCTTCAGGAAAGGTAGATCAACAATAACAAAGTTATTAGAAGTTGATGATGAGGTAAGCTGAATCTAACAGGAAAGAGAGGGCTGGGCAGATTGCATATTCCTAGACTTCCAGAAAGCATTTGACACTGTTCCACATGGGAGACTTATCAAGAAGCTGCAAGCAATAGCTAGAATAGGTGAAAATGTCTTGGAATGGATAAAAACTTACTCAGAAGGAAGGGAACAGAGGGTTAGAGTAAGACAATCAGTGTCTGAATGGAGAAGACTTACTAGTGGAGTTTCACAGGGTTCAGTTTTAGGCCACTTTGGTTCCTTGTATATGTAAATGACCTACAAGAGTCTGTAGATTCTTTCATGAATATGTTTGCAGATGATGCAAAGATTGTGAAGAAAGTAAAAAACGAGAACAATGATAGAGAACTTCAGGAAGATCTAAATAGTCTGCATGAGTGGTTAGAAAAGTGGCAAATAAAATTCAAAACTTCAAAATGTAAAGCAATGAGAATGGGTACAAGTGCAAGAAGGCCCAAGTTTGACTACTCGGTGGCAGGAGTACAACTTCAAGAGACAGAAAATGAGAGAGATCTAGGTGTAAACATACTGGCAGATATGTCTAAAGAAATACATATAAATGGCATAGTAAGGGAAGCATATGCTTTCTTATCATATGTAAGGGTAGCCTTCAGGCACATGGACAAGGAAATGTTCAGAAATATTTATGTAACCTATGTGAGGCCACAACTTGAATATACAACCCCATTTTGGAATCCACACTTGAAAAAGCACATAGCTAAGCTTGAAAAAGTTCAAAGACATGCCACGAAACCGGTGCCAGAAATACGCAATCTCAGTTATGATGAGAGGCTGAGGGAAGTAGACTTACCATCACTCGAAGCTAGAAGATTGAGAGTGGATATGGTGACAGTCTTTAAATTCCTTCATGGTAATGATAGAGTGGATAGGATTCGATATTTCGATATGGCAGGCTCTAGAACTAGGGGTCATAGTTTGAAGCTTCGTAAGAAAACTTCTTTGCAGGATGAAAGGAAGTCCTTTTTAAGAGTAGGAGTAGTTGAGAATTGGAGTTTGCTAAGCGAGGAGGTAGTTAATGCTAACTCAATCTATAATTTTAAGGACAGGTATGATAAGTATCATTAAGTACAAAATGGAACCGATCAGGAGATGTGAAGAGACGAGCGTTGGGCTCTTTTCCGAAAGCACAATTAGGTAATCACAATTAGGTAATCACATACGAAAGTACATAACCGGTAGATTTGTCTCCAGAAATACATATAAATGGCATAGTAAGGGTGGCATATGCATTCTTATCAAATGTAATGGTATCCTTCGGGCACATGGACAAGGAAATGTTCAGAAATATTTATGTAACCTATGTGAGGCCAAAACTCGAATATGCAGCCCCCTTTTGGAATCCGCACTTGAAAAAGCACATAGCTAAGCTTGAAAAAGTTCAAAGACATGCCACGAAACTGGTGCCAGAGATACGCAATCTCAGTTATGATGAGAGGCTGAGGGAATTAGACTTACCATCACTCGAAGCTAGAAGAGTGACGGGGGATATGGTGACAGTCTTTAAATTCCTTCATGGTTATGATAGAGTGGATAGGGATCGATATTTTGATATGGCAGGCTCTAGAACTAGAGGTCATAGTTTGAAGCTTCGTAAGAAAACTTCTTTGCAGGATGTAAGGAAATACTTTTTCAGTGTAAGAGTAGTTGATAATTGGAATTCGCTAAGCGAGGAGGTAGTTAATGCTATCTCAATCCATAGTTTTAAGGACAGGTATGATAAGTATCACTAAGTATAAAATGGAACCAATCAGGAGACGGGAAGATACGAGCTTTGGGCTCTTTCCCGAAAACACAATTAGGTAATCACAATTAGGTAATCACATACATACACACATATTTTGGATGTGTTTTACCAGGAAAATTATTCACTGAAAAGATGATCTTAATTAAGTACTTATAAGTAGATAAAGCAGATATAATATTGCGTGAGTACAAAACATTACAACCAAATTTTAAAATGTCTAATATAGAGAAGTAGAAATTTGGATTTGTTTCACTTCTGGTGGACTCTTGTAACTAATAATATAGTTTTCATTAAAATTCCCGTGTTTTAATAATCTCTCCTAAACTCTATTCAATAACAGCCGGGCTGTTGCCACTTGTTGTTTGTTCTTGGATGTTCACCCTTGAGGGTGAGCGGACCTTCCACTTGTGGCCCGCAGGTGGGGTGAGATATTTTTGGAGTGTACGTGGTATTCGCTCTTGCAGGCGAATGGGCTTCCCTGTTGGTGAGGAGGTGGGGTGAAATCTTGTTATTGTTGGTGATCGGACTTTCCTAATTGGCCCGCAGGTGAGATTGTGCAAAACTGTAAAGATAACGGAGAGCATAAGTATTCAGTTGTGAATTATTAGTTTACATCCAACAATTTAAATGAATTCCTGTTTTGGGGTGAGAGAGAGTTATTGCATGGTTATCTTAGTGGAGGTTATTATCTGATAATATTTAGTAGACTGTTCATGTGGTTATTTGTTGCTAGTCTGATGATGGAGCTAGCAACATGAAGGGCATTTGGGTCTTCGCTAGATGTTGCGGGGGCACCAGTTTTTCGTCGTATTTCTGAAAAAGAAACACATTCCAGGATGTAATGTAGCAGTGGATGTGGTGAGGCTACCTGGCAAAAGGTGCATTCTCTGATGATATCCTCCACTATTTGCCAGGTGCACTTGTACCCGAGTCTCAGACGGTACACATTGAGCTCAGTGCTTCGCAGAAGGCTCTTAGGCATGGTGATACGCCGAAGATCAGTGGTGGCTTTGTACCACCAAGAGGAGGGGGAGCCATTGTCTGTGCACAGGTTGTGTTTAGTTATTAAGGTGTTAAAGAGTGACTTGGTGGCTTTATTTTTTATCTGTTGCATCCCAGGAGACAGAGATATCTGGATTTCTGCTCTGAGAGTGGCTTGTTTGGCGGCTTGATCGGCTTCCTCATTTCCCTTGATGCCGACGTGGCTGGGAATCCAGGCAAGAGTGATGGCTTTTCCAAGGCTGGTTGTCCTGTGGTAGTGGCTGAGGATGGTGGTGATGATGCGTACATTGTCTCTGAGGTGTGTCTTCTTGATGGCCTGTAAGGCGCCTTTGGAGTCAGAGAGAATTAGGGCATGGTCAGCTCTTTGCTGGATGAAGAAGTCGAGGGCGTTGGCTATGGCAACAAGCTCAGTCTGGAGCGATGAGCAGGAGTTTGACAGTCTCCAGGATAGGACGTGGTTTTCAGTGGTGAAGGCGGCAGCTGAGGCTCCAATTTCTTGATTTACTGAACCGTCAGTGTTGTAGACTTGAGAGTTTGGCCTGCTCCAGCTCTGAATTTTGTCCTTATATATGTTGTTAAGGACAAGCGGGTTTACCAAGCTTTTGGGGTGGTCAGGGAGCTCGATCTTTATGTCAAGTGGTTGGTCATTCCATGGGGGTGGGCATCTGTATTCAGGAAGCGGTGTGTCTTGTATCTTGGCTAGGATGCTCTCCCTGACTGGCAGTGCTTACAGGCTAGTGCAGACCTTGGCTGCCCAGGTTCTAGGATGGTGGTTGGGGTGGCGATTGAGGGCTAGATGGAGATTTGTGCCAGCTAGGCATTTATGTTGGGCAGTGGTGGTTTTGGCCACAAAGAGAGTCAGTCTTTGCTGAGCTCTGAGTTTGAGTGGGATGAGTCCCAATTCCATCTGGATGTTTTCTCTCTTGGTCCACATGGGGGCTCCTAGCATGGTACGTGTGGCGTTGTTTTGAATTACTTCTATCTTGTCCCACTGTTGGTCTGTTAGTAGCCAGAGTGTGGGACAAGCATAGTCTATGAGGCTGCGTATGGCTTGTACATAGAAGCTTCTGAGGACATTAAATGATGCACCATCGTAGAGGCCCGACATCCGACGAAGGACCGCTTGTCGCTGGCTGCACCTGTCGTGCAAGTGTTGAATTTCTGGTCCAAAGGTTAGTCTTTGGTCGATGATTACACCCAGGTATTGGTGCTTAGTATCCCAGTCCACAGGCTCATTACCATGACCACATTAGTGTCTGGTCTCCACTGGTGGATGGGAAGGGCCTTGGTTTTGCGGGCATTGATTCTGACTCCAAGGGAGAAGGAGGCTTGGTGAATCTTGGTGAGGCAGCGCTGTGTATTGTTAGAGTTTCTGTGTCCTATTGTGACAAGGGCAAAGTCGTCCGCATAGTTGAAGAGTTTGGCTCCATGTGGTAGTGTGATGTCCATGAGTTTTTCCATGAGACAATTAAATAGGAAGGGGCTAAGGATTCCACCTTGGGGGGTCCCATTTTCGTGGTTTTTGTAGGTGGAGTAGTGCCCATCTACTTTGACTCATGCACTACGATTTTGTAGACTCTGCTTGATCCACGAGAGAAGGTTACCTTTGATCTGCTTGGATACGAGAGCAGAGAGTATTGCCGGCACATTTGCTAGTTCAAAGGCCTTCTCTAGGTCTAGAAAAACGATGTAACCACGGCGGTTGTTGATAAATGATAGCATGGAGGCAATGCTTTCTGAGGTGCCTAAGCCAGGCTGGTAGGCAAACATGTTTTCTGGGAAGGGTTGGCATTTCCAGCGGACTCTGTTAAGTACCATCTTTTCTGCCGTCTTGCTCAGACAGCTTAGGAGGGCGATGGGGCGAGGGTTGTCAGGGTCCTGTGGTTTTGGGATGGGCTGAATGTCTGCTCTGTTCCATGAGGCTGGTATGATTCTTCGTGTGTATGTCGAATTGATCAGAGTGAGCAGAGCAAGTTCCCCTTGGGGCCCCATTTTTTGAATCATTGTGTATGTGATTCTATCGGCACCTAGGGCTGTGTTCTTAGAGCTTTTGCTTACTCTTAGTAGGTCAGTCAGGGAGAATGGAGCATCTGTTTCGTCTTCAGTGTTGATGGCCTCTTCTATTTTTTCCCATCTTGCAGTGGTGAGGTCCTGAAGTGTTGCTCTGGTGGTAATGGGGAGCTGGTTGGAGATTGCTCTATCTGCGAATTTGATGGCGAGTTCTTCTGCTGCCCTGCTAGGATCCCTGTGGGGGGTGATTTTAGGAGGTTTTCCTTTAGCAAAGGAGTTGATGCTCCTCCACATCTGGCCCACAGAGGTGTGAGCATCTAGGGTGGAACACCACTCTAGCCATTTTTTCCTCTTGATGTTGCGAGTCTCTTCATGGACATGTTCTTTGACTGCCTGGAGAGTGCGGTAGGAGTCTTCAGTGCGACGTTTCCTGTGCATTTTCCGAATGACGTTGAGCCGGTGATTGATTTCTTTAACTCTGTCACAGTAGTACCATCTGTCCCTTTGAGTTATGTGTTGTGGTTTGCAGAGGGGGATGGAGGAGTTTGCTGCAGCTTGCAGGGCATTGACTAGTTCGGCCTCTGCTTGGTCGATGTCTTCAGATGGTACGTAGGCTGAAAACCAATTGCTGAGGTGCTCCTGGAATCAGCCCCAGTTGGTCTTCTTGAAATTCCATCGAGGGGGAGGATCAGGGATTTGGAAGATTTCAGGTATTGGCAGTGTGAGATGGATCCCATAGTGGTCGCTTGTGACCAGGGGATGAACTCTCCATGTGGTGTCCTGCTTTAGGGAATTGGAGACAAAGGTGAGGTCCAGTATTCCACCTCTGTCATGTGTTGGCTCATGATCGTTGAGAAGGGAGACATCTTCTTGGTCATCCAGCAGGCTCATGATGTGTCTGCCTGCAGCACAGGTGCGCTCATACCTGAATCTTGGATAGTGCGCATTGAAGTTGCCTCCTGTTACCAAGTCACGATGACTGGCTAGCCCGAAAGAGGGTAGTCAGGTCTAAGCTACCTTCCCGTGGTCTGTAAATGTTGTACAGATCTATGCAGCTGCCTTGAAGTTTGATGTTAACAGCGAGGACGTGGACATCTTCGCCACAGTAGACCGGTCGGGTTATTTCCTTGGCTAATAGGTTTTTCCTGATGAAGGTGGCGCTGCCTCTGTTCTCCCCTGGAGACCAGTGCTGGTAGAATCCATTGTATCCTGAGATTTTTGGAGTGTATTGCTCTGTGCACAGGGTTTCTTGAACCATGATGACATCAATGTTGTCAGTCTTGGCAATGCCTTCAAGATGTTGTACCTTGTGTCTGAGACCCTGGGCGTTCCAGTGTAGGATCCCGAGATTAGACATCTTGATGATTTGAGGAGGTGGAGGTGGTAGGAGTGGTGGGTTGTTGAGGCTGGTGGTGGGTTCTGGAGGCGAGGGTGTTGGCGACAACGGAGTGGGCTACTTCGACGACTTGATTGTAGTTATCTTGGGCGGTGGCTCTGGTATCGAGGAGTCGGACGGCTGCCTGTACGGCTTGAATAAGAAGGTTGGTGAGCTCGTTTACTGTGAAGAGGGTTTGCTGTTTAAAAGAGGAGGCAGAGGAAGGTGTCTGGATAGGCTGTTTAGGTATGGGGGGATGGGATTTTAGTCTAGGGTCCCGCGACCTAGTGTGGTGAGTGGGTGTGTGTGTGGCCTGAGTGTTCTGGGTGTTGCGTGTGACTGTATTGTGTGTTTGAGTGTTGCGTGGGGTGGAGGTGTTGGTGTGAGTGTTGCGTGTGGGGTTGATTGGAGTGTGAGTGTTGTTTGGGGGGATGGTAGGAGTGTGAGTGTTGTGTGATGGGGTGGATGGAGTTGGTGTAGGGGTGGAAGCTGTAGGAGGTGTGATCTGTGTGTTAGGAGCTGGGATGGTGTAGTGTGGTGGGTTTTGGTTGGGGAGGTTATATGTGAGTGGGGCAGGAAGGGGCATTTGCCAAGGATTGGAGGTGGGGGGAGGAGCTGGGGTGAAGTTGGGGGTGGTGTGATTGGTGACAGGGGCAGAAGGAGGGGTTCTTTGAGGAATCCTCTTCAGCCTTTCTGGGCAGCGGTTGTTCCATGCGTGATGGTTCCCTTTGCAGTTCGGGCACTTGGCAACTGTTGCTTCTTTCGCCTTGAATTTGTTAAGGCAGCTGTCGGTGGAGTGTTTCCCACTGCAGATTCCACATCTCTCTGGGAAATGGCAAGTATTCCTGTGGTGCCCAAATCTTTGACACCGGAAACATCTTAGGGGTTCTGGGGTGTAGTCTCTTATGTAGAACTTGCCCCAGATGCCGAGGTTTACTTGCGAAGGGGGTGGACCACAGATGTGGACCAGAACTTGCTTTGATGGAACGGTTTGGCCCTCTATTTTGGAGGAGCAACGTGAGGCAGCCGTAATGTACGTTTGCTTGGTCAGCAGGTCAACTGACCAAGCAACAGGGAAGCCAATGACAATGTATTTTCTTATTTTTAGTGCAGGGTTCATCTCTATCAAGTGAGGTGAGTTTAGGCTACGGATCTTCTCTGCGGCTTCTGCTGAGGCTGGGTGGATAATGAAGTCACCCTGTACATTAGGCTTTATTTTGCAGCCATGCTCGGTGAGTTGGTCTTCCAACTCTCTGATAAGGTTATATGCCTCTTTGGTGGAAGGAGCCTCAACTTTGAACTTGGAAATGGGCTCTCTATCAGTCTTTGGGGCTGGGGGGGGGAACTGGGGCAGCAGCACTCTCATGGCTACTGCCAGAGGCCGTCCTTGGCCTCTTCTTTCCCACAACCGTCCACCCCTCTTGAGGGGGGTCGAGTTCCATTCCCCCCTCTGGGGGGGAAGCAGGAGAAGCGGCTGAGGCCATGACTAGCAACTAGTCATGGATATCACAGATTTCACTAGGTATATATTATTTGCACTGTGTCAATTTTGATTAATACAATATAGGGGCCTTATGGCTGGATCACTTCACTTAATTGCAACACTACAACACTTAATCACTTAAACAGTCTTCTATCTTTCTTCCCAACTCTCGTGGGAGAGGGAAGTGAAAACAGAGATTTGCTCAGGACACAATAATGTGTGTTCAATTAAACAAAAGAACACAAAAGCACAAAAAAACAACAAAACAAGGCAATCTTTCTATTTCTCTCTCTGGCTCTTGTGAGAGAGGAAGAAAAGAAAACAGATATACTTAGATTATATTTCCTTGTGAAAACTTCCCCCTCAGGTCAGGGATGGAGTGGAGGAGGCGAAGTTCACTTTGCTGGTAGGAAGAGGCTTCAACTACCTATCACAAAAGATATAAAAACAATTAGAAGCCTGAACACTTTCTATTTCCCTTTTCTTCCCAACTCTTATAAAAGAGAGAGAAGAGCAGGCAAAATTACTTGGAGTATATCACACACACAGTCACTTGTTTTTCAATTAAACAAAAGAACACAAAAGCACAACAAAACAACAAAACAAGGCAATCTTTCTGTTTCTCTCTTTGGCTCTCGTGAGAGAGGAAGAAAAGAAAACAGATATACTTAGGTTCCTTGTGGAAGCTTCCACATCAAACAGGGATGGAGTGGAGGAGGCGAAGTTCACTTCAAGGGTAGGAAGAGGCTTCAATTACCTATCACAATAGATATAAAAACAAATTAGAAACCTGAACACTTTCTATTTTCCTTTTCTTCCCGACTCTTATAAAAGAGAGAGGAGGGCAGGCAAAATTATTTGGGGTATATCACGCACACAGTCACTTGTTTTCACTAAAACAAAAATCGGGAACACAAAACAAAACAAAAGCAGTCTTTGCTTCTTTTTCTGGCTCTCGTGAGAGAGGAGGAAAAGAGGACAGAGATACTTATGCAGGTCCTATCACTACTGGAGCTGGAACCAGACTGTTGTTGGGAGTTAGTATGCTGTGATCTTGGTGTCCCCTGTGCCAGGTAAGCTGCTGGGTGGAGTCGGCTTCTGCTATTGGCTGCTGGGTGGAGTCGGCTTCTGCTATTGGCTGCTGGCAGAGTGAGAGAGGAGAGGTCCAACCGCTCCTGGAGCTGGAACTGGACTGTGTTGCCACTTTGCTCACACTCATGATCCACGTACAGGTGACGTTTTATCCACAAAAATATCCACACAAAAATTCAATATTCCACGAATTAATCCACAATTTGTTTTTTACTATATGATAATGAAATCTAAAGTTTTATAGTGGCATTACATTATTTGACTTGATTCGCATAAAGAAACTTAATTTAAGTGAAATCAAAATACATTTTCTGGAATATTGAATTTATCAACTTAACCATAGTCACTTTATGAAATGTAAGCATTATATTTAAAAAAAACAAATCTTAGAAAAATAACTGAAATAAAAATAATCATTTCTATGATATTAAAAAATTCTGCACCTTTTTTTTTTACTTAAGTGCAAATATTTGGTATGAAAAGATAACTGAAATTAAAATTATCCTTTTGTTTTGTTTTGTTTCAAATATGCTACTTATTATTGAGTATTCAGTTCTAGGGATACAATTTTTTCTTGGTCATCACCTTCTGCATTTCCCTTTGCATTGAAATTTCTTAACATATCCAAAGATGGTTCAAAATTGACACAGGACTTTCCTTGAAGAGATAATCCATATCTCATTTGAAGAATTGCTTCTACTGATCTTATACGGAACTGATTTCTAAGCTTGCTGTGCATGACATTCATCTGCAAAAATATGTGCTCAGCAGAGGCATTAGAGAAAGGTAATGTAAATAAAGACAATGCTAAACATGAAATATTGGGGTATTTTGGTTCCCCTGCAGAATTGTTTTTCTCTCTCACTTCAGACCAGTGTCGTAAGGTAATTAAAGATGCCTAAATGTGCCGGGTGGCAGTGACGCGCTCTAAACTCACCAACCGCCACGAGAATAACAGAGCCTAGTCAGTCAGCAATCGGGCCTTGGCAGGAGGAGACGTGACGTCCACAGCTTAGCTAGCCTCCCCCTTGGGGGTAGGAGTCTGGAATCGTTCATAACAGGAACTGTAGTAATGGGAGCTCTGAAGAATAGTGTTAACCTAAAAATAAATACATATAAAGAAGGTGCTAAATGATTATCACCAACCACGCTATCAAAAGAACAACACCACAATTATTGGTGTAAAATAGTGGGATGAATATCCCACCATATTGATGACGCTCGTGTGAAATAGTGCTCACACGACACTGGTGGCAGTGGTGGGATAATATCCACACGACACTGGTGTACAGCTCGGGATCAATCCACGCCATTACTTCAACGACGAGAAAGAAGAAATTAAAAAATACAGAAGGAATAAATACAAAGCATCTATGGAAGAAATGTTCGAGTGATGAAGAAACTTCTAGATGCTTACAAGCAGCGAGAGAGCAACGCCGAGAAAGTCTGAGCTCCCCCTTCTCCAACAGTATCATGTTACTAGAACCAGTCACTCTCCCCCACCCTCTTATTGGCAAGGCCCCCAGCAGTATAAGTACAATGAGCGCCTTCATAGACGCCACCGTCACAGTGAGCTGAAGTGTGACCGGGGCTTTGAGTGAAAAAGTCCCTTACCAGAGGTATATGTTGCTGGATCCAACCAAGAAGATGGCAATTCATTGATTTTACGAAATTGATGGAGAGGTTGGCGGGAACCCCCCTGCACCCAGAAGAAAGAAAAAATCCCTCCGCCATTGCCTGCGGCCGTGATGCTCTCCAAGCAGTATCTCAAAATAGCTAAGTACTTGTAATCTGTATTCAGTGAGTAATGGGACAAATAATAAAAGAAATTAAGGTCGGCGGACGCTGCCATTTCACTTTGTAGTTATGCTTTGACTCAGCCAACCCACCTATGAGGGGTGTGGCTCCTAGTAAGTGAATAAAAGTAGAATATCTGTACCCATTACTAATATGGATAATTTGCACTAATAGCTATAAGCAGTAATAAACTTATTTTTTTTATTATTTGAATAATATAGAGAAATTGCGTTCAGTTTACTTGTATTAATGCCTAAGTGATTTTTAAGAAGGCAAATGTATTGACTTTAACTAAAAAAGTTTTAATGTACACGTAAAATCATTTCTATATTAATCTCTTAAAGTGTAAGAAATCGAGTGAGAATATCCTTGCACCTGTTTTCAAGTTTCTTTCTTTTTTTTATTTTTTCGCCATGTAATATTCTGGCAAAATTTTTCTTTTTTAACAGAGATGACAGATCGTTTTTCTAATGTCTTTATGATGAAGAAATTGATATTAAAATACATGTGTAGCATGTCTTTTTGAAGAATAAGAGAATGTTGTGATATTATTTAGATATGAGTTTTTAATTTCACGCTATGCAAGTGAAAATAAGAATAAACTCGAGTGAATTTGTGCTGTGCTGGGGTAGTGGGGGTTTTATGTGTAACCCTAACGTAGCTTAGAGGGGAGGAAGAATGGGGTCTAATAGCCGTGAGGGATACGCCTCGAGAGGCTGCCAACAAGCTCATGCCCTCAGTGTTGGAGGAAAGAAAGTTATTGTGTAGCCATAACGCACTGTCTTAGTAGTAGATGGGGACCTAGGACTGGTGACGCAGTCATGTGACCACACGGCCCAAACGAGATTTCACTCACGCACTCCTTCAGAGTGAGGGAAGGGGGGGGGATTAGACAGAAGAGAGGGAATGCAAGTTTGAATGTGAGCGATTGCGGGAGAAAATGGGTATGACTGACTGGGGGTATAATGGGGGGGTTGCTTTTGTGCGGGAAATCGCGGGAAAGTCCTTTGGGGAAGCATGATGGGGGAGGAGTTTGCAAGGATCATTCCCCTGCTCCACCAGGTCTTTGTGCAGGCCATATCAGCATATTTTTATGGGAGGTGATGTAGCTGTTGTAATATCTATTGAGGGATATTTTTGAGAAAGAGATTCTCCACCTGCCCAGATATGGTTGAGATGCTAAGTTTGTTTTATTTTTGTTTCGTCCCCTACTCCGCCAATGAGATTATTATTCGATGTCCGAGAATTCCAAGATAGATATTAAGTGATAAAGGACGTGAATCTATGAATGATTTTTTATTTTCCTTTCTAGCTGCAGTATATACATTATTTGTCCGAAGGAATATGTTAAATTGATAAAATCAAACTGAAAGCTTTAGCCATTTATAATGTTTGTCACAATTATTTAAGCTTGGTCATGAAGAAGGGAGTGTGAATTCACAAGAAATGACAACAAGAATGTCAAACAGCCCATTTCCTGTATTTGAAAGAAACAAAGTTAATCCAGAAACCAAAGAGACAGGGGAGGAACAACTCCTACACGCAAAATTCCCCATGAAAGCTAGCCAGTTGAAGGCCAGAAGACAGATATTGGGCAGTATTTTTGGGTAGGAAAAGGAAAGAGAGTAAAAAAAGAAGTTAGTTAAGTTTAGTTCCTGGGTTCATCCAGTGAGGACGTGCTTCCAGTAGCTCTAGTCTTGACCATACTTAGTACAATGGAGAGTGGTGGTGTTCTTTGTGCTGGTGGTGTTAGTGGTAGTGGTGTTGGTGGTGGTGTCGTTGTTGGTGCTGTTTGTGGCTGTGCTGGGGATTTGTCCTCGTCTGACGCAAGCAAACTCATTTTTAATTTAAGAAATGAGTTGGCCGCAGTCAGGCAGGAGGTCAGATCCTTAGCTGAGGAGAACAGGGATCTGAGAGGTAGGGTAGAGGTGTTAACCAGGAAGGGACAATTGAATAGAGAAGACGACTGGAAAGTTGTGAATAAGGGTTCTACGAAGATGGTTCTTAAGAAAAATGATACTTTTAGACTACAAGTTGCTAATTCATTTAGTTCACTTAGAGATGAAGGTGACAGTGGCGGCAGTAATTCTTCAGGACCCATAGAGTCAGATAGGTGTACTAGCGATCGTAGAAATGGAAGTGGGAAAAGCTCTCAGGTCAAGAGCCTAGGTAAGTCTCCCAAGGTCGGAGTAACCCATCCTCCAGATAAGTCTCGTTCTTTGGTAATTGTAGGGGATTCACTATGCAGATATGTAGACAGGAAACTCAGGCATAGAGTTAGAGGAAAATATTTTTTCCCTGGAGCAGGTATGAAGAAGGTGGGTGAGTCAATAAACAGCTGGATTGAGAAAAAAGATGTTGTTTGTTTGATAGCTGGGGGAAATAACGTGCAGGATGGTAGAAGCGAAGAGCTGATTAGGTTATATAGACAAGCCCTGGATAAGATCAGGAAAAAGGGTGCAGTTCCTGTGATGTGTGGTATTCTCCCTAGGCTTAGCCAAAGTTCAGAGTGGTGGTCTCGAGCCATAGGAGTAAATGCTAGGATGAAGGTCTTCTGTCGGGAGAATAATATAGGTTTTATAGACGGGTGGGATCACTTCACTAGTCGTAAGCATATGTATGCAAGGGATGGAGTGCATCTTTCTAATTCAGGTGTCTCGGTATTGGCTGGTATGATAGACAGGGAGGTAGGGGGGTTTTGTTAGACACAAATAATGAAATAAATAATAATTGTGCAGAGAAATTAGTCAGTAAGGGTTCAGTAAATAGTGGGTCAAATAACTGGGAGTCTAAGGATAAGAACCATTTGTTACATAGAACAAATATTAACAAAAAGAATAGCCACAAGAAGGGTAAAGCTAGAGAAAGTTTAAAAGTATATTATACAAATAGCCGTAGTTTTGGTAACAAGATAGAAGAACTGAGAGCCATAGTATGTAGTGAGAGACCGGATATAATATGCATTAGTGAAAGTTGGATTAATTTAGAAAGCAAACACCTTAAAGCTGAGTACATAATTACAGGATATAAACTTTATAATGCTGATCGTAGTGCAGATAGAAGAGGGGGAGGGGTAATTATGTATATTAAAGATAGCCTCAGAAGCTGCATTAAGTCTGGAATTAAGACAAATCTAAATTCAGAAACCTTATGGGTTGAAATTAAAAATAATATAGAAAGTCTAGTTGTAGGAGTAGTCTACAGACCACCTGATCTAGACAATATAGAGTCGCAAGTTATATACGATGAAATTTCTAAAGTGACCAGGTCAAATAGAGATTGCATTGTAGGCGATTTTAATTTTAGACATATTAACTGGGAAACCATAACAGGTGATAGTAGCTCTAAGGAGTTTTTGGAAGTAGTAGAAGACAATTTCCTTTCTCAGCATGTACTTGAAGCAACACGGGGGGTGAATACACTAGATTTAGTTCTTAGTAATAGAGAGAATATGGTTACAAATTTAGAAGTTGGTGAAAAATTGGGCAACAGTGACCATGATTCCATTAGATTTAACATAATTTTCAAGGAAACTATAAAGGAAAATAAGAATATTGTTCCAAACTTTAGAGCAGGAGATTTTGAGGGCTTAAAAACTAAATTATCTAATGAGGTATGGGAAGGGATTTCTGGGGTACAGAAGTGGGTAGTTAATCCAGCAGGTCAGGTCGCAGGTAGCGGATTACCCCAAAATTTGAGTACCACATGCCAAGGATTATCACAAGATAAGATCAATACATTAAATTCTCTCACAGGAAAGAACAGCAGTCTGTCAGTTAATATAAATTTGGATGAGGAATATAACAATTTTGTCATGACTCTTAAGAATAGTCAGAGAGACTATATTCCCATGAAACATTGCAGATCAAGAAAAAATGACCCTAAATGGATGAACAATAGAATAAAGAATCTTATAGGTATTAAAAGAGGAATATACAGGAAACTAAAAAGAGGTGAAGAGCATGTGAGGCAGCAATATATACAGTTAAACAGGGAAGTTAAAAAGATAGTTAGAGAGTCGAAAAGAAAATACGAAGTTAGAATAGCAGGAGAAGCTAAAGAAAATCCTAAAGGGTTTTATCAACATTATCAAACAAAATTTAAGGATAAAGTCGGAACAATTGAAGTAGCCAATGGCCATATCACAGATGACGATAAAGTGATGTGTACATGTTTAAATGATTATTTCTTATCTGTATTTACCAATGAAAACTTGGAAAATATTCCGGAAGTAGAATCCATTTACAGAGACAGTCCCGATAAAATACTTAGTTCAATAAATATTACGAGAGAGGAGGTAATAAAAGAAATAGATAAATTAAAGGCTCATAAATCTCCGGGACCTGATGGAATATATGCTAGAATATTAAAGGAATGCAAGGAAAAGCTTAGTTGTCCACTAACTGCATTATTTAATAATTCAATAAAATTAGGATCGGTACCCATGGAGTGGAAATTGGCAGATGTGGTACCAATATTTAAAAAAGGAGAACGAGTTAAAAAGAATAATTATAGGCCGGTAAGTTTAACGTCAACAGTGGGTAAGATTCTAGAATCCATAATTGCAAATAAAATAAGGGCACATCTAGAATTACACAGACTGATAAAACTTTCACAACACGGGTTTCTTAAGGGTTTTTCGTGCCTTACAAACTTACTGTCTTTTTATTCAGAAGTTTACGAGGCAGTAGATTGTGGCAAAGAATATGATACAAAATATCTAGATTTTAGCAAAGCTTTTGATAGAGTTCCTCACAAAAGATTAGTTATAAAGCTAGAAGCTCATGGTATAGGAGGAGCTGTTCTCAGATGGATCAAACAATGGTTAAAAGACAGAAAACAGAGGGTTTGCATAAATGGAGAGAAATCAGAGTGGGGCTCGGTTACTAGCGGGGTACCACAAGGCTCGGTACTGGGTCCCCTATTATTCATCGTATATCTAAATGATCTGGATTCGGATATCAGTAGTAACCTAAGTAAATTCGCAGACAACACTAAAATAGGTAGAACTATAAATGGTAAAGAAGACATTCATGCTTTACAGGAAGATCTAAATAGATTATCTGAATGGTCGGACAAATGGCAAATGGAATTTAATGTTGAAAAATGTAAAGTAGTTAAAATGGGTACTATAAAAGACAATACTAGTTATAAGCTAAATAACCTTGAAATCATGAGTTCTCAGTGTGAAAGGGATTTGGGAGTTCTTGTGAGTAGTAGTCTTAAGCCAAGAGAGCAATGCACAGCAGTCAGAAATAAAGCAAACAGAATTTTAGGATTTATCTCAAGAAACGTTAGCAATAGGACGGAAAAAGTTATTTTGCAGCTCTATCTTGCATTAGTTAGGCCCCATTTAGATTATGCTGTGCAATTCTGGTCACTCTATTATAGAATGGAAATTGAATCCTTGGAGAGAGTGCAGCGAAGAATGACCAAGATGATACACAATATCAGAAATCTACCATATGAGGACAGATTAAAAAAACTTAATCTACATTTTCTAGAGAGGCGAAGAGTTAGGGGGGATATGATTGAAGTGTATAAATGGTTTAAAGGGATTAACAAGGGAGATATTAATAAAGTTTTAAAAATTCATGATCAAACCAGAACTCGTAATAATGGATTTAAGCTTGATAAATTTAGGTTCAGAAGGGAAATTGGTAAAAATTGGTTTGGTAATAGAGTAGCTGATGCATGGAACAAGCTTCCTAGTAGGATAGTAAATGCCAATACCTTAGACACCTTCAAATGTAGATTAGATAGACATATGACAGAGGTAGGGTGGGTATGAATAGGTTAGTGCTTATTAGAAAAATCATAAACAGAAAAATAGAATAAATAAGTAGAGTAGAATAGAATAGGTTAGACATGCTGAAAATACAATTCAAAAATGGAGCTGCCTCGTGTGTGCCAGTAGGCATGTTGCAGTGTCCTCTATTCTTATGTTCTTATGTTCTTAAGTACCTACCCGACTGTAAGTATGCAAAGGAGAAAAAATTTATCACTCCCCCCTGTCTCCTGGGGTAGTTCTGTTGAATTGTAACTCGAAAATATTCAAATTTGATATAGTAGAAGAATAAATATATATATTAATTTTTCATGTACAACTCCTTAAGAGATTATGAAACTTAAGCAAAATTCATTCTTTAATATTGCAAATAAAATATTATTTTTGTTCTAATTACTGCATACACAGAGACAAACCTTTTATATTTTTTTTCAGATACCCATTTTTGTAAAATAGTTTTTTTTTTTGGTGTTGAAGAAATCTTTAATATCTTTATCCCTTTGATATATTAGAATTAAAGCTTTGAAAAATGGATTATCTAGAGATATTTATTGTTAATTACTATCATTGTCATGACATTTATAATTACAAATGAGCTAATTAAGATAATTGAGAGTCCCAGAATTTATATGTTGAGTTTGAAATTTAAAATAATGATACTTAAGTCCTATTAAGTCAGTTATTAAGAAAAGATAATTGTACTTTTGTTGAAAGTAGTAGGGATATTATCACCTATGATTGTAGTATTTTGCTTTGATTTCATCAGGGGGTATGTTGACATATAGCAAATGTGTGCTTCGACTCAGCCCTCTGACTTACAGAAAGAGAAAAGATTGTCATAATCGATGAGGATATGTATGCTCATTTCAGTAAAGTCCTTTGCAATATTAAACAGAAAGGAATGGATTTGCACTACGATGTTTCTGCAGTTGTACAGTAAGTTATTTTTTTTTTATTCTTTTAAGATGTTAGAAAATGATTGCAGTTGCGCTCTGTCCATTTGTATAGTTGGGCAGGAAGTCAAGTCATAAAAAAGGGCCTTACAAGCGAAAATTATGTTTTTTTTAAGAAAAAAAAAAAAAAAATATATATATATATATATATATATATATATATATATATATATATATTTCTCTCTCTCTCTCTCTCTCTCTCTCTCTCTCTCTCTCTCTCTCTCTCTCTCATCCTTTTACCCTTTACATACTGAAAAATTTTATTTCTCTGTGTTGACAGAGTATTATGATCGTTGATTCTTTTTAGATTTCTTTGCAAATTTGCCAGATGATACGTTTGCCCAAGTTTTATTTCAGTTGATAAATTTTTGCATGCTGATATTGCATAAATACTGATAAGACATCAGTAGAACTGATTATTATATAAGTTTTTCTGCCACATATTGCGACTGTTTTAGAAAATAGATAAAGCTCCCAGTGCAGTCTGGTTCCAGCTCCAGTAGTGACAGGGCCTCCTAAGTATCTCTGTCCTCTTTTCCTCCTCTCTCACGAGAGCCAGAAAAAGAAGCAAAGATTGTTTTTATTTTATTTTGTGTTCCCGTTTTTGTTTTAGTGAAAACAAGTGACTGTGTGCCATATACCGAAATATTTCTGCCTGCTCTTCTCTCTCTTTTATAAGAGTTGGGAAGAAAATGGGAAATAGAATGTGTTCAGGTTTCTAATTTGCTTTTATCTCTTTTGTGATAGGTAGTTGAAGCCTCTTCCTACCAGTGAAGTGAATTTCTCCTTCTCCACTCCATCCCTGATCTGAGGTGGAAGTTTCTACAAGGAAAAAAACATCCTAAGTATCTCTGTTTTCTTTTCTTCCCCTCTCACGAGAGCCAAAGAGAGAAACAGAAAGATTTTTTTTTTTTTAAGAGTTTGACACCGGGGCAGGCAAAAACTGCCCTCATCAATTAAGGCCCGGGCACGAGAAAATACCAAGCTGAAGGAAAAGAAAAAGGTTAAGGGCAAGGCAGAGATGAGATAATGACGCACAAAGGAAAACAACAGACAGAAAAAAAACAGTCAAAGTAAAGAGGACCCAGAGATATGGAGGACTATAAACTTTATAAACTTTATTTCCATTTCAATACAATGGGTATTCGTCAGCCAGGGCAAGCCCCAACCCCCCACTGTGGTGTCCAAACACAGCAGTTCCTGCCAGTAAACAGCTTAAACTCTCGGTCTTGGACGGGAACAGATCTTTCGACCTCGTGAATGCGAAGCCAGCGCGTTACCACTGTACTAGCCAGCAGGCTCTGAGATGATGATAGATCTGCTTTTTGAAGGATGAAAGGTCATAAGAATTAGGAGAGACAGAAGGAGGAAGAGAGTTCCAGAGTCTGGAGGTACATGGGAAGAAGCAGTCGCTGCACTGACCAATCCGCGAGCTACAAATCTCCACACAGTACCTGTGAGATGAGGCTGCTTGGCGAGTGTTACGCGGCCTCGGCAGTGGAGGAGGGATGCAACTCGCCAACTCATCAGAGCAGCGATGGAAGTAGTAGCGATAGAAAAGCGAAAGGGAAGATACCTTACGGCGAAGAGAGAGAGAATCCAGGTTAAAAGTAAGAGAAGGATCATTAATGAGTCTGACTGCCTTAGATTCAACCCTCTCAAGAAGATAAGTAAAGGAAGAAGCACCCCAGCTGTCTGGGCAGTATTCTAAGCAGGGGCGGATAAGACCTTTGTAAATTTTAAGTAACTGCAATGAGGAAAAGTAATGACGAAAACGAAACAAAACCCCCAATTTTTTGGATGAAGATTTAGAAATTTGGATCATGTGATTCCTCCAAGACAAGTTAGAGGCTATATGGATTCCTAATATATTGATCAAGTTAAGAGGGTAAATTTCATTAGTTTTGAAGACAATAGGGTTATCAGGAGGAGAAGAAGATAAAGAGATAGCCAGAAACTGTGTCTTGGAGGCATCGAATTTAACTAAAGTTGAGTGCCCCATTCAGATACTCTCTGCAAATCAGAGTTAAGAGTAGAAGAAAGAGTGATACGAGATTGATTATGAATAACAGATGAAGGTTGTGATGAAAAGGCAGAGGAAAAGTGAAGGGTAGAATCATCGGCAAAGGCATGAAGAAGAGAGGAAGATGGGGATTGTAGAAGATCATTGATGAAGAGAAGGAAGAGAGTAGGTGAAAGAACAGAGCCCTGTGGAACACCACTGGTAACAGAGAAAGGGCTAGATGTAGCGCTATCAACAACTACAGATATAGAACGGTCAGTAAGAAAACTGGAAATCAGAGAACAGAAAGAAGGGGTAAACCCATAGGCAGGGAGTTTGGCCAACAGAGCCTTGTGCCAGACTCTGTCAAAAGCCTTAGGGATATCAAGGGCGACGACAAAGGATTCCCCATAGTTCCTCAGAGAATATGACCATATATGAGTAAGAAAGAACAGGAGATCACCAGTGGATCTTGCCTTGTGGAAGCCATACTGATGATCGGATATAAGTGAGTTAGATTCAAGGTGTTTCAAGAAGTGAGCATTGAGCAAAGTTTCGAAAACTTTAGCAATAGAGGAGGTTAGAGCAATAGACCGGTAGTTAGAAGGAATAAAGCGGTCACCATTCTTAGGAACAGGATGAACTAGAGCATGCTTCCAAGATGAAGGATAGATACTGGTTGACAGAATGAGACAAAAAAGACGGCAAAGCACGGGAGCCAGTTCATCTGCAAACTCCTTAAGGAACCTTGCAGGGATACCATCGGGACCAGATGCCTTGTTCGTCTTTAGCGAGCGAAGAACCTTATGAACTTTGCGTGAAGAAAGGATAAGGGAGGGCATAGGGTTAGAGAGGGGAAAAGACTGAGGAACAGGTGCGCTGGAATCGTTGATAGAAGAGTTGGCAGAAAAATGAGAACCAAAGAGAGTGGCTTTGTCAGTGGGAGAGCAAGCTATAGAACCATCAGAGCGAATGAGAGGGGGAAAGCTTGAGTTACAGAAGTTTTTGGAGAGGTTTTTATCTAAGGCGAATCTGAGCTGTACAGCGATTCCTAGCTATAATAAAAGCAGAGCGAGTTAAATCGCAAGGAGAGGCTTGGCAAAATCAGTGAGCCTGATTCCTAGTCTGGATAGCCATGGAGCAGGCATGGTCAAACCAAGGTTTAGGGGGAGAAAAAGGTTTTGTAGAAGAGGGGATGTACGCCTCCATTCCCGCAGTCATGATCTTGGCAACTTTTAGAGATACCTGATCAGGGTTGCGGGACCGAAAGCAGTAGTCATCCCATGGGAAGTCAAAGAGAAAGTTAAGCAAATTTTCATGTTGGGTTCGCTCGAAGTACCAAAGACGGCATTGAGTAGGAGGGATTGGTGGTGGGGGAGCGAAAATGGAAGAGACAGAGATCATAGAGTGGTCAGATTTACAAAGAGGGAAAAGCACAGAATAAGAGTAGTTTGAAGGGCTAGAAGTAAAAAATAGATCAAGAGTGTTTGCAGCATGTTCGTGACGATCAGGAACGCTAGTAGGATGTTTGATAATTTGCTCCAGATCGTGAGTAATAGAGAAAGCAAGGGCCTCGCTTCCTCCCACATCAGTGTGAGAAGAATAAAGCCACTCACTGTGGTGTACATTGAAGTCTCCAATGTAGAGAACTTCGGCATGTGGGTGAGAAGATAGTAAGGACTCATGGCACAAGGAGAGATATTCAAAGAAAGACACAAACTCGGTGGAGTTTGGAGAACAGTAGCAGAAGCAAAGGATGATAGTGGTAGTGGAGAGATAGACTTTTAGCCAGAGAACATCAAAGTTAGGAGATTCAAGGTCCATGAGCCTCACAGTAGGAGTGTTAATGTTGCAGTATGCACAGACCCCACCTTTGGAATGAAAACGAGTATGCAGATTATAGTGAGAGAATTGGAATGGGTCAGTGGAAGCATGTATAGACAACTGGGTTTCAGATAGGAAGAGGAGGTTAGGGAGGAAAGTGCCCAAGTGCTGTTCCACAGACGAAAGATTAGAGTTCAGCCCACGAATGTTTGACTAGTGAAGAGTGAAAGAAGCAGATCTATTGGGAGGTGCAAGGTTAAGAGCAGAACCATTACTACCACCAGGTGTGTCTGACCTCAAGCCAATGGTGTTGTTTTTTGTGCTTTTGTGTTGTTTTGTTTAGTTGAACACACATTATTGTGTGTTCCATAATTCTATAGATAGTGTTCAAATTTCAACCTTGCATTTATTCTGTTTGCTTTTCCCTCTCTTTAGAGAGCTGGGAAGAGAAATAAAAAAAACCACATGGTGCTAAGCATACTGTGTGGTGTGTCTCATAACCAAAGTGATCCGTTGCATAATTTCTGTTTGTACTCCCCTCTCCCACGAGAGTTGCGAAGAAAGATAGAAGACTGTTTTAGTGATAAAGTATTGTAGTGTTCCAATTAAGTGAAGTGATCCAGCCATAAGGCCCCTATATTTTATTAAACGAAATTGACAAACAGTGCAAGTGATATATACTTAGTGAAATCTGTGATATCCATGACTAATTGTTAGTCATGGCCTCTGCCACTTCTCCTGCTCCCCCCCCAGAGGGGGGAATGGAACTCGACCCCCCCTCAAGAGGGGTGGATGGTTGTTGGAAAGAAGAGGCCAAGGACAGCCTCTGGCAGCAGCCAGGAGAGTGCTGCTGCCCCAGTTAACCCCCCAGCCCCAAAGACCAATAGAGAGCCCATATCAAAGTTCAAAGTTCAGACTCCTTCCACTAAAGAGGCATATGACCTAATCAGAGAGTTGGAAGACCAACTCACCGAGTTTGGCTACAAAATTAAGCCTAATGTACAGGGTGAATTTATCATCCACCCATCCTCAGCAGAAGCCGCAGAGAAGATCCGCAGCCTAAACTCACCTCACTTGACAGAGATGAACCCTGCCCAAAAAATAAGGAAATACATCCTCATTGGCTTCCCTGTTGCTTGGTCAGCTGACCTTCTAACCAAGCAAACGTATATTACAGCTGCCTCACGTTGCTCCTCCAAAATAGAGGGTCAAACTGTCCCCTAAAAACAAGTTCTGGTCCACATCTGTGGTCCACCCCCTTCGCAAGTAAACCTTGGCATCTGGGGCAAATTCAACATAAGAGACTACACTCCTGAACCACTAAGATGTTTCCGGTGTCAAAGATTTGGGTACCATAAAAGTACTTGCCATCTCCCAGAGGGATGCGCAATCTGCAGTGGGAGACATTCCACTGACCGCTGCCTCAACAAATTCAAGGCCAATGAAGCAACAGTTGCCAAGTGCCCAAATCTGTAAGGGAAACCATCACGCATGGAACAACCGCTGCCCAGAAAGGCTGAAGAGGATTCCTCAAAGAGTCCCTCCCTCTTCCACTGTCACCAATCACACTACCTCCAACTTCACCCCAGCTTCTCCCCAAACCTCCAATACTTGGCAAAGGTCCCTTCCTGCCCCACTCACACCTAACCTCCACACCCAAAACCCACCACACAACACCAACCCAGCTCCTAACACACAGATCACACCTCCTACAGTTTCCACCCCTACACCAACTCCATCCACCCCATCACACGACACTCACTCCTACCATTCCCCCAAACAACACTCACAACCCTAACATCCCCTCATGCAACACTCACACCAACACCTCCACCCCATGCAACACTCAAACACACAATACAGTCACATGCAACACTCAGACCACACACACTCCCGCTCATCACACCAGGTCCCGGCACCCTAGACTTAAATCGCATACCCCCACACCTCAGCAGCCTATCCAGACACCTTCCTCTGCCTCCTCTTCGCAACAGCAAACCCTCTTCACAGTAAATGAGCTTACCAACATTATTATTCAAGCCATTCAGGCAGCCGTCCAGCTCCTCGAGCAGAGCCTCTCCTCAAGATGCCTACAATCATGTCGTCGAAGTAGCCCACTCCATTGTCGACCATGCCCTTGTCTCCAGAACCCACCACCAGCCTCAACAACCCACCACTCCTACCAACTCCACCTCCTTAAAGCATAAAGATGTCTAATCTCGGGATCCTACACTGGAACGCCCAGGGTCTCAGACACAAGGTACAACATCTTGAAGGCATTGCCAAGGCTGACAACATAAATGTCATCATGATTCAAGAAACCCTGTGCACAGAGCAAAACACTCCAAAAATCTCAGGATGCAAAGGATTCTACCAGCACTGATCTCCAGGGGAGAACAGAGGCAGCGCCACCTTCATCAGGAAAAACCTGTTAGCCAAGGAAATAACCCGACCGGTCCACTGCGGCAAAGATGTCCACGTCCTTGCTGTTAACATCAAACTTCAGGGCAGCTGCATAGATCTGTACAACATTTACAGACAACAGGATGGTGGCTTAGATCTGACTACCCTCTTCGGGCTAGCCAGTCATCATGACTTAGTAATAGGAGGCGACTTCAATGCGCACCATCCAAGATTCAGGTATGAGCACCCCTGTGCTGCAGGCATACACATCATGAGCCTGCTGGACGACCAAGAAGATGTCTCCCTTCTCAACAAGCATGAGCCAACACATGACAGAGGTGGAATACTGGACCTCACCTTTGTCTCCAACTCCTTAAAGCAAGACGCCACATGGAGAGTTCATCCCCTGGTCACAAGCGACCGCTACGGGACCCATCTCACGCTGCCAATTCCTGAAATCTTCCAAATCCCTGCTCCTCCCCCTCGATGGAATTTCAAAAAGGCCGACTGGGGCAGATTCCAGGAGCACCTCAGCAATTGGTTTTCAGCCTACACACCATCCAAAGACATCGACCAACCAGAGGCCGAGCTAGTCAATGCGCTGCAAGCTGCCGCAAACTCCTCCATCCCCCTCTGCAAACCACAACACACCAATCAATGGGACAGATGGTACTACTCTGACAGAGTTAAAGTACTCAATCACCGGCTCAACGTCATCCGGAAAATGCACAGGAAACGTCGCACTGAAGACTCCTACCGCACTCTCCAGGCAGTCAAAGAACATGTCCATGAAGAGACATGCAACATTAAGAGGAAAAAATGGCTAGAGTGGTGTTCCACCCTAGATGCTCACACCTCTGTGGGCCAGATGTGGAGGAGAATTAACTCCTTTGCTAAAGGTAAACCTCCTAAAATCATCCCCCACAGGGATCCTAGCATGGCAGCAGAAAAACTCTCCATCAAATTCGCGGATAAAGCAAGCTCTAACCAGCTCCCCATCACCACCAGAACAACTCTTCAGGACCTCACCACTGCAAGATGGGAAGAAATAGAAGAGGCTATCAACACTGAAAACGAAACAAATGCCCCATTCTCTCTGACTGAGCTACTAAAAGTAAGCAAAAGCTCTAAGAACACAGCCCCAGGTGCTGATAGAATAACATACACAATGATTCAAAATATGGGGTCCCAAGGGGAGCTTGCTCTGCTCTCTCTGATCAATTTGACATACACACGAAGAATCATACCAGCCTCATGGAACAGAGCAGACATTCAGCCCATCCCAAAACCACAGGACCCTGACAACCCTCGCCCCATCTCCCTCCTAAGCTGCCTGAGCAAGACGGCAGAAAAGTTGATACTTAATAGAGTCTGCTGGAAATGCCCACCCTTCCCAGAAAACATGCTTGCCTACCAGCCTGGCTTAGGCACCTCAGAATGCATAGCCCCCATGCTATCATTTATCAACAACTGCCGTGGATGCATCATTTTTCTACACCTAGAGAAGGCCTTTGAACTAGCCAATGTGCCGGCAATACTCTCAGCTCTCATTTCAAAGCAGATCAAAGGTAACCTTCTCTCATGGATCAAGCAGTCTACAAAATCGTAGTGCATGAGTTAAAGTAGATGGGCACTACTCCACCTACAAAAACCACGAAAATGGGACCCCCCAAGGTGGAATCCTTAGCCCCTTTCTCTTTAATTGTCTCATGGAAAATTTCATGGACATTGCACTACCACATGGAGCCAAACTCTTCAACTATGTGGATGACTTTGCCCTTGTCACAATAGGCGACAGAAGCTCTAACAAGACACAGCGCTGCTTCACCAAGATTCACCAAGCCTCCATCTCCCTCGGAGTTAAAATCAGTGCCCGCAAAACCAAGGCCCTTCCCATCCACCAGTGGAGACCAGACACTAATGTGGTCATGGTAATGAGCCTGTGGACTGGGTTACTAAGCACCAATACCTGGGTGTAATCATCGACCAAAGACTATCCTTTGGACCTGAAATTCAACATTTGCGCGACAAGTGCAGCCAGCGACAAGCGGTCCTTCGTCGGATGTCGGGCCTCTACAATGGTGCATCATTTAATGTCCTCAGAAGCTTCTATGTACAAACCATAAGCAGCCTCATAGACTATGCTTGTCCCACACTCTGGCTACTAAAAGACCAACAGTGGGACAAGATAGAAGTAATTCAAAACAACACCATACGTACCATGCTAGGAGCCCCCATGTGGACCAAGAGAGAAAACATCCAGATGGAATCGGGACTCATGCCACTCAAACTCAGAGCTCAGCAAAGCCTAACCCTCTTTGTGGCCAAAACCACCACTGCCCAACATAAATGCCTCGCTGGCACAAATCTCCATCTAGCCCTCAATTGCCACCTCAACCACCATCCTAGAACCTGGGCAGCCAAGGTCTGCGCTAGCCTGCAAGCACTGCCAGTCAGGGAGAGCATCCTAGCCAAGATACAGGACACTCCGCTTCCTGAATACAGATGCCCACCCCTATGGAATGACCAACCACTCGACATAAAGATCGAGCTCCCTGCCAACCCCAAAAGCTTGGTAAACCCGCTTGTCCTTAAAAACATATACAAGGACAAAATTCAGAGCTGGAGCAGGCCAAACTCTCAAGTCTACTATACTGATGGTTCAGTAAATCAAGAAACTGGAGCCTCAGCTGCCGCCTTCACCACTGGAAACCAAGTCCTATCCTGGAGACTGTCAAACTCCTGCTCATCGCTCCAGACTGAGCTTGTTGCCATAGCCAATGCCCTCGACTTCTTCATCCAGCAAAGGGGCTGACCATGCCCTAATTCTCTCTGACTCTAAAGGCGCCTTACAGGCCATCAAGAAGCCACTCCTCGGAGACAATGTACGTATCATCACCACCATCCTCAGCCACTACCACAGGACTACCAGCCTTGGAAAAGCCATCACTCTTGCCTGGATTCCCAGCCACGTCGGCATCAAGGGAAATGAGGAAGCCGATCAAGCCGTCAAACAAGCCACTCTCAGAGCAGATATCCAAATATCTCTGCCTCCTGGGATTCAACAGATATAAAATAAAGCCACCAAGTCACTCCTTAATGCCTTAATAACTAAACACAACCTGTGCACAGACATTGGCTCCCCCTCCACCTGGTGGTACAAAGCCACCACTGATCTTCAGCGAATCACCCTGCCTAAGAACCTTCGACGAAGCACGGCAGTCAATGTGTACCATCTGAGACTCAGGTACAAGAGCACCTGGCGAATAGTGGATGATATCATCAGGGAATGCACCTTTTGCCAGGTAGCCTCACCACATCCACTGCTCCACTACATCCTCGAATGTGATTCCTTTTCAGAAATTCGACGGAAAACTGGTGCCCCCGCAACATCCAGCGAAGATCCAAATGCCCTTCATGTTACTAGCTCCATAATCAGACTAGCAACAAACAACTACATGAACAGTCTACTAAGTATCATCAGTCAATACCCTCCACCAAGATAACCCTGTAATAACTCTCTCTCACCTCCAAAACAGGAATTCTTCTAAATTGTTTGATGTAAACTAATTATCCTCAACTGAACACTTATGCTTTCCATTATCTTTACAGTTTTTCACAACCTCACCTGAGGGCCAAAATAGGAAAGTCCGATCACCCTCAAGAGTGAATACCACCAACAATAACAAGATTTCACCCCACCTCCTCACCAAATAGGAAAGCCCATTCGCCCGAAGAGCGAATACTACCTACAATCAACAAAATCTTACCCCACCTGCGGGCCACAAGGGAAGGTCCGCTCACCCTCAAGGGAGAACATAAAAAAATAAAAAAGCTCCCAGTGACAAATTGGGCAACCAGAAATTTGATGCTTATGCTCCATATATATATATATATATATATATATATATATATATATATATATATATATATATATATATATATATATATATATATATATATATATATATATATATATATATATATATATATATATATATATATATATATATATATATATATATATATATATATATATATATATATATATATATATATATATATATATATATATATATATATATATATATATATATATATATATATATATATATATATATATATATATATATATATATATATATATATATATATATATATATATATATATATATATATATATATATATATATATATATATATATATATATATATATATATATATATATATATATATATATATATATATATATATATATATACATATATATATATATATATATATATATATATATATATATATATATATATATATATATATATATATATATATATATATTATGACTGCAGGAATTCGAATAGCCAAAGGAGACAGTGTTAGAAAGAGCATCGTTATGAAATATGAGTGTAAGACTCTGTTTTTACTTCAAAATGCCAGTCTCAATTGCATACACATTGCTATTCCTGAGTAGTATTGTTAACTTATGTTAACTGTTATTGTTGCTATCGCTCCATGGCCTTTTGCATAATTGTTATGTTAGTACATTCTATCTGCAGTAACCAAATGATTTGTATCTTTTATCTTGAATTCATGCTTGATGTTACTGTAGCCACTGCTAATAAGAATATGTCTTTAGTGGCTGTTCTCAGCATTTAATGACTGCTTTCTTTTATATCTATAGTAGAGTAATGTTATGTATCAGTTTCTCAGCTAAGTCCTAAGTATCTTGGAATAATAATCTAATGGTGTAGACACATACTTTCCATTACCACCCTATTTCCAGGCAGCCCCGACCTGCAATTTTCAAATTTGATTGTTACAAACCAGTCCCTTTTACCAATGGGAGAGATTGCAATCGCCTACAGATGCAGGGAGGCGAAGTATACCCTCCGGATGCAGACAAAAGGCCTTTGTTTGTGTGCAGAGGTCATATGCATTCTTGCTGCATTTGTATTAGCGACATTAGGCTCTAAATTTCGTCCTGAGAATCCACTTCAGTGTGAGCGTGTTTTTCAGCTACTGAAGTGAGAGGCGCTGTGGCATTGCAGGTATTTGTAAGAGGTGGTTATATTCAAGAGCTACCTCAAGAAAGGAATGAAGCCAGGTGGGAGGGGTTCCGGTTAAACTGGATGATTCATCGACACCCTCATTTTTTGTCTTGCCAGTCTCCAGAGAATAAGAGGATTCGTGGTACTTGTACAAACCCGGGCCTGCAAATGAAGACGACAAGCGGAGGAGTGAAAATTGAGGAATGAAATGGCAAGTCCTAGGCAATGATAACCCTTGGGGGGGCAGGGGAAATGAAAATCCCAGAAAATTTTAAAATAATGAAAAGTGGGAAAGAAAGAATCCCCATACGTGTCCTAACTTTAGTGAAAAGAGAAAGGAAGGGTATGGAAAATCTCTTATTAGTTAAGTTACAAAGTATGTTCCCCCACGTATTAGAACTGAAAAAAAGTGGGAAAGAAAATGCCCCCACCATCTTTGACCACGACGTGAATATATATATATATATATATATATATATATATATATATATATATATATATATATATATATATATATATATATATATATATATATATATATATATATATATATATATATATATATATATATATATATATATATATATATATATATATATATATATAATTTTAAGTGAAAAAACTCAGAGTATCCCTTAGATATAAGTTTATTAGAATAAGTGCCATTGATAAATTGTACAATTTGCAAAAATCATAATAAGTTGTTTTTTGCTTAAATATTATCATTGTTTTGCTTCAATATTATCATTGTTTTGAATCATGATTTAATCTTTGTGTTCATTGAGTTTGCAGGAGAATCCACTCCTCATTTAGTTTTTAGGTTGAGAGGTGGTATGCAGATCTTTGTGAATAAAGATCATAGACGAATATGTTTTATATTATGTTCATTAAGTTCTCATATCAGTTTGTCCTTGTGTAGTAATTACATATTATAATTGTGAACGTTTTTAACTTTTCACTCCATAACAAATGTTTTGTTTTAAAAGTACTTTTATACATCATGTCTAGATGTATTGTGTGCTGTTTGATTAATGAAATAGCCTAATTAGCTTTGTTCTTAAGTAATTCTGCCAATGCTTACTAACTATATATTGTAATTGTGAATGTTTTTAACTTTTCACACCATAACAAATGTTTTGTTTTAAAAGTGCTTGCATACATCATGTCCAAATGTATTGTGTACTCCTTGATTAATGGAATAGCTTAATTAGCTTTGTTCTTAAGTAATTTTGCCAATGCTTTCTAGCTATATGTTTCAATTAAGAATACTTAAGTTTGATTTTGTGATTTTGATTACAATGCTTATTATAAAGAACAGATTTTTCTTTGTCAGTTTTGTGCATAGTAAGTTTGATATTACTGTCCTCTGTTTAGATAATTGTATGAGATTGTAATAGTTGCATAAGTCAGTATCTTAGATAGTTATGCCCCGTTTTTGTAAAATAATGATAGTTAGAAAATTGTAAGGCTCTCATAGAAGTATGCATGCTTCGTCTGTAATATGACATATTTCAATTTGGTGGTGGGGAGTGTCGTAAGGCAATTAAAGATGCCTAAATGTGCCGGGTGGCAGTGACGAGCTCTAAACACACCAACCGCCATGAGAATAACAGAGCCTAGTCAGTCAGAGATCGGGCCTTGTCAGGAGCAGACGTGACGTCCACAGCTTAGCTAGTCTTCCCCTTGGGGGCGGGAATCTGGAATCTTTCGTGACAGGAACTTTAGTAATGGGAGCTCTGAAGAATAGGGTTAACCTATAAATAAATACATATAAAGAAGATGCTATATGATAATCACCAACCATGCTACCAAAATAACTACACCACAATTATTGGTGTAAAATAGTGGAATGAAAATCCCACCATATTGATGACCCTCGTGTGAAATAGTGCTCACACGACACCAGAAGCAAACACTGTTTTTCAATCATTACTTGGGCCACTGATCTAAGATCACAATATTTCATTCATTTTCCAATCTATCTATATCTGTGAAGGTTGATTGATATCTATAGGCAATTGGAACAATATAGTCTTTGTGCTGAGAAGTACCAATTGCAGGGTGGAAATTCTTAAGCATTAACAAAGTTTCAACATTGTCAGGCAATCGCAGCTATACTTGATTTAAAATTCTAACACATATTTTTGAGAACAATCTTTCACATACATTATTTGGTTGTCATTTAAAGGATAGGCATTAGCATAGGTATTGAATTCGTATCCAAAGTTGATGACATTCTGTGGCAAGAGATAGCTCGTATATTCAAGCTTAGGAAGATTTTCTTTTGGGCATTTTGTCAGAAATTCTGGTTCAGCTACAATTTGCATAATATTTCGGTACATGTCGAGAAGATCCTCTGTAAGTTTTGTGATGTCTACATTCTGTCCTTGAAAAAGTTTGTTTACTCCTACAACTTCCTTGAGAGTCTTACGAACAAACAAAAGGTAGAGTTTATTCTGAGGATCATTATATGCTTGGCTAAGTTGATGTGTTGTATGGGAGTGTTCATTTGTAGCAGATATATTGAAATGGAGCTTAAGTGCATCCCATTGATCCAGAATTACAGTTACTGCCTCTAAATGAGACAGCCAGCGTGTGCTAGCTAACCCTGGAACTCTTTTTGGTACAGAATTTTCTAAAACTTGATACAACTCACTGTAAGTGCGCATTGTTTTTGGGCTGTTAGCAATCCATGTGTGTGTCTCTTTTACTATATGGTCAAGAATTGTGGGAAGCCCATTGTGACAGAGTGTTTCTGCTCAAAGTCACCAGAGGCTGTTAGATGCCTTATTAATTAATTTAGTAACTTAACTGTTATTTTCTAACTAAAAAATTAATTCCCACTTCTTGACTTTTGCAGATTATGATTATTTGCAATTTATATTTTAGCTTATAGCTAATTTTAAATATACCTTATTTACTCTTCTTGTACGTGTAGAAGTATAGTCCCGATATAAAGGCTGCTCCTATTTTCCATTTCCTACGAGCCAAGAACGTTCTGGAGATTGTTTACCAGTAACCTAACTTTTCATTATTATTCTCGCTTTATTTTATTTGCTTCCACTTGTTGCACCTAAGAATACTGTCTCTCCCTTGCATCTCTGCCATAATTGCCTGCCAGGGACCACCACTAAAATAGTCCTTAAATGATATCAGAGCCAGCTACTGCTCTAGAAATGTATCCTACAGATGAACTCACCAGGAGGGACAATGAGACGCTCTCTTTTGGCGCAAAACTTCCAAGAGGCAACATCTCGCCTGAGCAGTCTAAGTTTATTTCAAACCTTTTTTTTACGTGGCAACTTTACAGGAATTCATCTGGCACAACAAGGTGAGGGATAGTGTATGGTAAAGCTCGTGGGTCAAGCAAATTGTTTTTTTTCTCGAGGAATTAGTTACATTCGTTACTGGCTAAATCTTACGAATTTTATTCTCAGATTCCATTCCCATACAAACGAAATTTTGTATATTCCCAAACTGGAATCTCACTTGCCAAAGTTAATTCCTTAACCTGGAAATTACAGCTGATATACATTGCTAAGAAGTTTCTTTTCATTGAATGTGATAAACGAAAATCTCATCCTCTGAAGACTGGTTATTAGCCCGTAAAAATCTATCTCTTTTCCTAATAAATTCTAATTTCATTTCACCTCTTTCTATCATCGTAAATAAAGTGTTTTACGTCAAAAACTCGTCAATAAAGCTATTTGCTATATAAACTGCAAATAATTAATCATTTAGCTAAAGTGTTTTATGCTATAAACTGCAAATAATTAAAAAGTAATATTACCCTGTTGGCTTTGCACATATTTCCTGTTAACCACAATTTATTGAATGCATGCTGTATTTATCTTGCGAATTCTTCATATGTTGGGATAAAGTGTTTTGAGTTATAAGTTGCAAATACCTCAAAAGGTGATTTTGCACCCTTTTTTTTCATTGCAAAGTTCTTGATAACCTGTTATGTATAACTTTTGAGCTGATTAATTCGTGCGCTTTGCATTGCGCTATTGTTTTGCTATTTTCACTGGAGTAGAACACGCCATGTCGGACATCTAAGTTTGAGTAATAAAACCTCCACTTTTTCTCACGATTTTAAATGAATTATCCTTTTCCATGTAATCATAGTATGGAACAAATGGCGACGAGGTACAAAGGACCAATGCAGTAGCAAAAGGAACTTCTGGTTTGCAGTATTTAAGTGAAGTTTTTGCAGTTTTGAGGTAGCCGGTAAATTGGGTAAGCTTCTGACTTCCGAGATTTTCGTTCCCGTGGCCACCCTGCATAGGCTGTTTTGATCAAGTTTTGCAGTTAGCATTGGAGCCTTCATAGATGCCGTATTATAACTGTTTAAGCCTAATGCTGACGATTTTTTCAAGATTGGAAAGCTATAGTGATTATTTTCCAAGGTGTACCCTAGATTGATGATAGCCTATGGTAGGCCAATTGTGTTTATCGGTAACCTTGTTTCCAGTGTTTTGTGGACGGTAGCCTTGATTGATCATAGCCTACCGTAAGCATATGGTGCTTAACCCCAGTGCTTTGAGGAGTGGAGTAAAACAAATTGCATATAGGCCTAGCCTAGTTCTATGATGTTTAGCTTATGTTGTCAGTGCTATAATATTTAGCCTATTCTGTCTGTGCCATGATTGCATGTTGTGTATTTTGAGATTATTACCAGTTCACCCAGTGACTTAGCCTATAATCATGCCTCAAGAAAATGAAAATAGGGCTAACCGCAGAGTGAACATTGATCATTTTAATCCTTCAAAGATTTCTTTTGAATTGTGGTTAAGTTTGTTGGAAGCAAATATTTTAAATTTGGAAATAACTGAGGCAAATAGTAAAAAAAATTTACTTCTGGTTTCTATTGGTACTGAAGTTTATGCTATTTTAGGAAACATTTGTGCCCCAGATTTACCACATACTAAGTCGTATGAGGATTTATGCAAATTACTTAAGGCACATTATGATGTAAAGCCTAGTTATCATAGAAGTTTATTGGCTTTTCAACAAAGGAGGAAAAAAGGAGGTGAGACATTAAAAGATTTGTATGCAGACCTGAAGTGTCTAGCCAAAGACTGTGATTTTGGTAGCAACTTTGATTCTCGTGTGCGGGATCAGTTGTTTATGGCTCTTGAAAATGAGGTTTATTTTTCAAATCTGGTTGCTGAAAATTTAAATTTGAAGGTTATGTCTTCTATCCAAATAGTTGAGAGAGTTTTGAATTTTGAACAAGCTTATGTTTCTGAAAAGGCTGGTGTTGTTCAAAAGGTTAAAACCCCAACCAATGGTCCCATGAGTAAGTCAGTTTCTTGTAAACACTGTGGTTACCCTCATGATAGTGCAAAATGTCGCTTTAAGAATTTAACATGTAATTTATGTGGTAAGAAAGGACATTTAAAACAAGTTTGTTGGAAGGCTTCAAAAGATGTCAAAGGTAATGTGAAGCCAAAGCCAGTAAAAGAAAGTTTTAATAAGGCTTCTGAGAAAAAACATAAGGTTAAAGTTAAAGCAGTAGACAAGGTAGCAGTTTCCAGTGATACTGATGAAGAAAGACTGTTGTCAGTAAAAAATGTCAATGCTATTGGTAAAGATGAAGTGAATATTTTGGTTAATGGTAAGTTTGTACCTTTTGAGGTGGATACAGGTGCTGCTGTGAGTACCTTGACTAAAGATTGGGTTCATAATTTGGGATTGTCCATTGTAGATTGTAATAAAATGTTAAATGCTTATGATGATCTCAAAATAAATGTTTTGGGTAAAGTTGGAGTGGATGTTTACTATAATTCTCTGCAAGTGAAACAGACATTTTATGTTGTAGGGAATCATAATTCTAACTTATGTGGCAAAGATTTGATGCCAAAAATAGGTATTTATTTGTCTGGTATTAATGATTCTTCTAAAATTTCTAAAGTCAATGGTTCTGTGGTAGAATTGTTGAATGATTATGAAGTTAATCCTAATAAACCCATTTCAGATATTACAGCTCACATTCATGTTAAGAGTGATGTAGTTCCAAAATTCAGAAAACACAGATCAGTTCCAATTCACTATAAACCTTTAGTTGAAGATGCTTTAAATAAACTGATTGTAGATGATATAGTTGAGCCTGTTAACCATAGTGAGTGGGCTGCCCCCATTGTTACTGTGTTGAAATCGGATAAGGAGTCTGTACGTATCTGTGGAGATTTTAAAGAATTGAATAAATGTATATCATGTGACCAATATCCATTACCTAAAACAGATGAGTTGTTAGCATCTATTGGTAAGGGAAAGATTTTTTCTACTATTGATTTAAAAAATGCATATTTACAGATTTCTGTGAGTGAAGAAAGCCAAAAGTATTTAGTAGTAAATACACATAAAGGTTTGTTTAAGTACAAAAGATTACCTTTTGGTCTTTCTTCTTCACCAGCTATATTTCAGAGATTTATGGCTAACCTGTTGAAAGATGTAGAGGGAGTTGATGCTTATTTGGATGACATTATTGTAAGTGGTGAATCTGAAGAGCAGCATGATCTTAGGTTTATTGAAGTGTTAAAAATTTTGCAAGAGCATAATGTTCAGATTAACAAGAAAAAATGTGCTGTTAAGGTTTCTTCTTTAGAATATCTTGGATTTTGTATCTCAGGTGAAGGAATCAAACCTTCCCCTAAGAAGGTCAAAGCTATTCTAGATTCTCCACCCCCTACTTCTGTTGCAGAGTTGCAATCTTTTATTGGAATGTTGACATATTATTGTAAATTCATTAAGAATTTTTCTTCCAAGCTGGCCCCCTTGTATGAATTGCTAAAAAAGAATAAAGTTTTTAAATGGTCTGAACTTGAAAACAAAGCTTTTGAAATTGTAAAATCGGATTTATCAAAAGGTCCCCTTTTGGCTAATTATGATGGTAATAGTCCACTAGTTGTTGAAGTGGATGCGTCTCCTATTGGTGTAGGATGTGTATTGTTGCAAAAAATTGATGGAAGAGAATTACCAGTTTATTTTGCTAGTAAAAAACTGACATCAGCTGAACAGAACTATGCTCAAATTGACCGAGAAGGGCTTGCCTTAGTTTTTGGGTTGAATCGCTTTAGATATTTTTTACTTGGAAGACAATTTGAAGCAAGGACCGACCATAAACCACTTTTAGGTTTATTTGGCAAAGGGCGTCATATTCCTACTAATGCCAATGCTCGTATTCAGCGTTGGGCACTGTTTCTCTCTCAATATGATTTTGAGCTTACTTACAAAGTGGGTAAAGAAAATGTTGTGGCTGATGCCCTTAGCAGGTTGCCTATTGATGATGATCATAAATCCATGACTCCAAATGAATACATTAAGTTAGTTGAAGCTTTAGATTTTGAAGATATTTCTTTTTCAAAAATCAGAAATTGTACTCAGAAAGATGAGGTTTTGGGTCAACTCATGCATAATATAAGATTTGGTTGGTCTACAAATGATTTGAGATTACATGAATATGGTTCTGTTAAATCTGATCTTAGTTTATATGACAATGTAATTTTGTACAGAAACAGAATTGTAATACCTACCAGCTTAAGATGTAAAATACTTGAGCACTTACATAGTGGTCATAATGGGATAAATGTGATGAAAGCAGAAGCTAGGAATTGGGTTTGGTGGCCTAAAATTGACCAAGATATTTCTGAAATTACAAAGAATTGTCCAGTTTGTTTTAAAAATTTTCAACCAAGCCAAGCTCCTGTGTTGTCATGGTCTACCCCTGATAAGGCATGGTCAAGACTTCACATTGACTATGCTGGACCCATAAATAACAAATATTTTCTTGTAATTGTAGATGCATATTCTAAGTTTCTAGATGTTCAAGTTACTAGTTCAATGACTTCAAGTGTTACCATTGAATTGCTTAGAAAAACATTTTCTAATTTTGGTATTCCAGACATTGTTGTCTCGGATAATGCTCCATATTTTGTGTCCGAGGAGATTAAAGCTTTTTATAAGAAAAATGGTATTCAACATTTAACTCCTGCCCCATACAATCCATCATCTAATGGGTTGGCGGAAAGAGCAGTTCGAACTTTAAAAGAGGGCTTAAGTAAATTCAACAGTGGATCATTGAATACTAGAATCTGTAGATTTTTGTACAATTATAGAAAGAGTATGCATAGTGGTATAGGTAAATCACCAGCAGAGTTACTATTTGGAAGATGTTTTAAAACAACTTTAGTATCTGTAAAATGTCCCCTA
Source organism: Halocaridina rubra (assembly GCA_037179515.1). Classification (NCBI taxonomy): domain Eukaryota; kingdom Metazoa; phylum Arthropoda; class Malacostraca; order Decapoda; family Atyidae; genus Halocaridina; species Halocaridina rubra. The sequence continues at coordinate 17,248 of JAXCGZ010002355.1, read as the reverse complement.
ACAAAGACAGAGACCTGGAAAAATTGTCAAAGAAAGTTTTCTCTGAAGGGACAAATATGTACAATGTTGGTGATGCAGTTTTTGCTAAAAATTTTGGGAAGGGAGAGTCTTGGATTGAAGGTAAAATTATTGAAGTGCTTGGTGTAAGAAATTATTTGGTGCAAGTTCATGATTTTGGTAATATATCATGGAAGAGGCATCATGATCAGCTTATGCCTAGATTTACTGGTACTTGTATTAAGACACCTAGAGAGTCTCCAATGCCTTTAGGTTCTTCGAATGTAAGTAATTATTCCTATGCCTCTAGTTCCACTAATGATGTTGAAGTATCTTCACAAAAGTGTGATGTTTCAGTTCAACCTGATAGTAATTGTATTGAGTCTGAAGACACAGTCTCAGAAACTGAAAGGTGTGGTGTGAATGATAAACAGATTGTATCACCATCTCCAGTATTACGGAGATCAAAGAGAATTATTAAGCCACCAGAAAAATTAAATTTGTAATGTCTTTTGTTGCCATAATATATTGATATTTCTGTATAATGATTGTTGTATGTTGATATTTTTCTGATCCATTTTTGATAAGTTTTGTATGTCTTTTCTTGGAGGGAGGAATGTTATGTATAACTTTTGAGCTGATTAATTCGTGCGCTTTGCATTGCACTATTGTTTTGTTGTTTTCACTGGAGTAGAACACGCCATGTCGGACATCTAAGTTTGAGTAATAAAACCTCCACTTTTTCTCACGATTTTAAATGGATTATCCCCAACTATCTAATCATAGTATGGAACATAACCAAAAGTGAATGAATACTGTATTTATCTCGTAGATTCTTCCTTTACCCTAAATAGAGTGTTTTACCATATTAATTGTAAATCAGTAATAAGCATTGCAACTTTTGTGGTTGCCCACTATTTAAGGAATACATACAGTACTGTATTTGTCTTGCTTATTCTTCATTTATTGTGAATAAATTATTTTCCTTTAAAACCAGTAAAGATTTAATGGTTTTGTATGCTATTATGGTAGCATAAATATTTCTGGTTAGCTGTGAATAACCAATATATTTTTATCCAGTAGAATGACATTGGAAACTCATTATATGTGTGCTCATGCTTTCAGTTTCCCATTATAAACAGTGGGTCATTTCTGTTTCTGAAATTGCAGTGTCCTGTATTCTACTCTGCCTGTGTGACAGAGGTAATCATCGAGTTGAGGCCAAAGTCTTGGCATACGTCCGTGGTGCCGGGAAACGAAATCGTGCTCACCACCTCCGGGTTTCAAGGCAGCATTTCATACAATTTAATTAGAAAATTAAATTTTTTAATGTCATTGCATTTCCAAAATTAAAAGAAAGTTGAATTCTGAGTTTCATTTAACCGACTAATGGTAATAGAGATGGGGTGTTCAAGTACAAATATCTATCCTGTCTGTTTGTGAGCTCTTAACCGAGCTCGGTACTTTGAGTCCCCTTAGTAAAACAGAATCTTAACAACGCTCAACCATCCTAACCCCAACAAGATTGGCGCCCGAACAGGGACCCGAACAGACAGACTGATTTTATAAATTTATTTTTATTTTGCTTTTTAACATTGCACATGAAACCCGATTACCATTGGCTCGATTATTGAAATGAATGAATCTTAGGCTGCACACGAATATTTTCGCACTAGAGGCATTGCGGATAAGAAATTTTTCTTTATTTTCAATATTAATTATGGTAACTAATATTTTCTTGTTTCCCATGTGGTAAACAATATTTCAGGAAATCTACATGAGATTATGTGGTAACAGACTTTAGAAATTTTGCATGACGAGAAGACGTGTTATTTAAAATTTCATTTATTTGCGTGATAAGATTGAGTTTTAAAGCATTCGTCTTTTATATATCCGTTAAAGGGTGATACTTGTTAGGAATTGTTTATATTTCCTTGGGATTTAGGAATTGGGAGAAAGCATATTATTTTCCTTATAATTGTGTTTTATATTCAAGCATTGACTGCTCATAGATTGGGAAGAAAAACTTTGGTGTCATTTATCGAGCCTAGGCTAAGCCTTTCATGTGTCTGAGTTGTCACTTGAAAATAAATGTTCTCATTACTAGTAGAAATGTGTAATCTGGCTGCCTAGTAAGCTGTTAGCTTATCGTTGGTGTATTTTGCATAGGATCTGTGCCCTTTTGGTAACACTCCAGAATTTTACTTACGACATTTTATTTGTGGGTACTGCCATATACGCGCTCATACGCAGGCACGACCGCTATACTGTACTTGTTTGTACTCTCAGGCACTGGGTGCTAGTCGGTAAAATTCTTTATTGCTCATTCCTCTCATTTTCACCATAACCGCAGGTACTGCCACATATTGCTGTTAAGCAGACACGACTGCCATTCTGTATTACCAGAGTTTCATGTACTGTTTTGCAACATTTTGTTGCTGTTGCACTTGATTGTGTTGCTCATTCCTTTCATTTGCACGATTACCGCAGGTACTGCCACATATTGCTGTTAAGCAGGCACGACTGCCATTCTGTATTACCAGTGTTTCATGCACTGTTTTGCAACATTTTGTTGCTGTTGCACTTGATTGTGTTGCTCATTCCTTTCATTTGCACCATAACTGCAGGTACTGTCACGTATTGCTGTTAAGCTGGCACAACTGCCATTCTGTAATGCCAGTGTTTCATGCACTGTTTTGCTACATTTTGCTGCTGTTGCACTTGATTGTATTTTGAGTCACTTTTATGGTGAGGTTTTGAGATCACTTTTATGTTTAAGTATGAATTGTGGTGTTGAATTTTTTTTTCTTCCTCTCCTTAGTGTTGTGTGGTTCTTTCATTTTTTTTTTCTACTACTGTATTGTAGAGATTTTTTTTTTTTTTTGTGGTTGTTTTGGCACTTCGTTATTGACTGTTTAGGAACCAAACATGGAAACCATCAAAACATTCGATGAGGAGCGTTACCTGGACATAATGATTGCTAGGGGTGAGAGATACGGTTTTTCCCCAAGACAGAAGCTCTTCGAATGGGCTCATGAGAAGATGGTTGAGCGCCGAGATAAGCTGGAGAAGAGAGCAAGTGATGAGGCACAAGCACAACGTGATGAGGCACAAGCACAACGTGAGGAGGCACAAGCACAACGTGAACATGAGCTTGCGCTTGCTCGGCTTCGAGCGGGAATCCCAGACAGTAGTCCTTTATCCGGAAATAGAGATTACAGGAACGGGAAGCACAAGAGCCCCTCGCAGAACTTCAATCGTCCAGCTCTTCCTCCTCACACTCCTAAGCCTTATTACGGCCATGCACCCACACTCAAGAAGGATGACCCGGTAAGACCTAAGCCTCAGCAGTTAAGAGGCAAAGGCCATTACTCTGCTCCACCTTCTCAGGGTTTTCTGCCAAACTCTAAGAGCCACCACGCTCCCTCACACAGCGGCGGCCCACATAGCCGTCTGGCCACTCACTCAGCCTATGTTGTGGAAACAGGGCCAGAAAGGGCCAATGAGGATAATGCCGAGGAACCACCACACAAACTTGCCAATGTGGAATTCATCGAACATGATGATCTGGAAATGATCCCAAAATGCCTAGAAACCATAAATGGTGTGGAAGCTGAGATAGCCCTTGACACTGGGGCCAATGGCATACTTGTTGATGAGAAATTCGTCAGGGATGAAGATTTTACCAGCAAAGTCGTTCATGTGCGGGTTGCTGAAGGAACAACCCAAATACGACGCTGCTGTGTCATTAACTTGGATTGCAAATACTACAAGGGAAAAGCCCCAGCTGTGGCAATGATTGGGCTTATGTACCCTGTCTTGATGGGTCGCACACTGAACCTAGTTCCTACTTTCCAGGCCGACCTCTACCATAAGGACATTTCTCGTTTTAACTTCCCTCGGGGGAAGCCACATGAAGCCATTTCAGCAGCAACTCCTGTCCTCGATGCCAAGAATATGTACGATTCTCCAACTGACTCCATTGAGTCTGCTGCAGTCAGTACACGTAATGTGGAATGCGGAGAGTTTCCCCCTCCTTTACCAGATGATGCACCTCTAGAGCCATTGAAGTCCCGTCCAGACTTTGCCAAATTGCAGCAAGACTGCCCCAGCCTCAAACGCTGGATGCAGCAGGCCAGCGAGGGAAGGACCTTCACGGTGAGAGGAGGAGGCCAGATCACTTACGCCCTTGAAGATGGAGTACTTCGTAGGCATGTGACTAAAGATGGCCACACCTTTAAACAGTTGGTGGTGACCACTTTGTTGCGCCGCCAGGCTATGTATGTGGCACACCATTTACCCCTGAGTGGACACAGAGGCAAAGCAAAAACTCGGCACGTCCTTCAGAAGGCTTTTGCATGGCCAAACATGTACGCCGAGGTAGACAGATATGTAGGCTCCTGCCCTGTCTGTCAATCCACCTCAACGGCACCGGTACCGAAAGTTCCCCTGGGCATAACTAAGCTCTCAATGGAGCCATTTTCCAAGGTCGCTATTGACATATTAGGTCCGATTAATCCAGCTTCATCCACGGGGAAACAGTTCCTCCTGGTATATGTCTACCTGGCAACAAGGTACCCAGATGCAGTGCACATGATTTTGCCTAACCTGTAGCTTACAAAACCTTACAGATTAGATCTAGTATTTACTGACATGCAGAAAGCATTTGCCCTTTCCTACAACCAGCTTACTTGTCTGTCTAGAGGGGCCTAAGCTAACTTCTACAGATAAGTTAGGATAGTATCAACACTGTCTTCTATCACAACTAAAGCAGTCGCTCATGCCCTATTTGAAATCTGCTCCAGGGTTGGCTTTCCTGAGCAGGTCACTTCTGACAATGGAAGTCAGTTTACAAGTAGGCCCTTTGAGGCTTTCTGTAACCTTTTAGAAATGAAGCACATTCGTACGAGTGTCTATCATGCCCAATCAAATGGAGCATGCGAACGCTATAACGGGACATTGAAGCGATGTTTGTGCAAGCTAGTGATAGATATACCTAGGCAGTGGGACAAGTACGTCCCCGCTGCACTTTTCTCCTTCAGAGATACGCCCCACGACACTACTGGATACTCGCCTTTTGAGCTGATTTATGGTCATAAGGTCAGAGGCCCAGTAGAATTCTTGGCAGAATGTTGGGATTCACCTACCATCGAAGATGACGATAGGGACGTTCATGAGTATATTCTGAAGTTTTCGTCTCATCTCAAAAAGGCTTGGAAAACTGCACAATTAGCCATCAAGGGTCACCAGCAGACTGCCAAGCTCCTCTTTGACAAGCGTGTGCGGCATCGTGCCCTGACACCCGTAGATCGAGCTCTGTTACTTCTTCCAACAGATACCCGCAAGCTAATGCTACGCTGGAAAGGACCATACACTGTGGTACACCGGGTCACCCCTGACAATTATGTGCTAAATGTTGATGGCAATAACCGGAAATACCACATTAACCAGCTGAAGCTTTATTGTGAGGACCCGTAGGCCCACAGGGATCCTGCGCTGGCACTCTCAGCAACCCCTATAGATGCCCCCAGTATCAACAGAACCTCCGAGGCTGCAGCAACACAGGTGCTCCATTATAGCCACCCCTTACTTCCAATATTGGAATACTCCACCCTTGCAGTGGAGACAGACTTACGGGAGTGGAGTTTTTCGGAAGAAGCCCATCTGGCCGCAGCCACCACCCTTGCAATTGAAGACATAAGCTTAGCTTTTGATGATGGTAAGGATCCTGCCATTCCCACACACCAAAAAGAAAGTGTGAGTAATTGCATTATTAACTCCAGACTGCAACCGAGTCAACGGGAACAGCTGAACAAGCTATTAGAGGACTATGAGAACGTCTTCAACGACCTCCCAGGCATTACCACTACCCTTGAGCATCATGTCAGATTGACTGACCCAGAGCCATTTCGGCATTCCTATGGTCTTCCCCACCAGCTGTCCTTACAGCTGAAGGAAGATCTTGACACTTGGGTCCGCCTCGGAATAGTTGAAAAGAGCATTTCGCCTTGGTGTTCGCCGTTACTGGCAGTGCGTAAGCGAGATGGCAGTCACAGGTTCTGCCTTGACTGTCGCAAGCTTAACTCCCGTACCATCTTTGATGGAGAGCCCATTACTGACGCCGAGCATATTTTCTCGTTGCTTTCTCAAGCCCGTTACCTGTCCAAGTTGGATCTGGCCAGTGGATTTTGGCAAACTGAGTTGAGCGAGACTACCAAGCCTCTTACAGCTTTTTCCACAAGATATGGTCTATATCAGTTCAGGGTCATGCCTTTTGGTATGGTAAATGCCCCTGGCTGCTTCAGCAGACTCATGAGGATAGTACTACAGGATCTCGACAATGTTTCGTGCTTTATAGACAACATCCTGGTGCATTCTCAGGATTGGTCATCGCACCTCGAGACCCTCCGCAGAGTTCTTACTCATCTGAACCAGCATGGACTTCATTTAAAGCCTTCCAAATGTGAGATTGGTTTCACACAATTGCAGTATCTCGGGCATGTGGTTGGAGAAGGAGTTATGTCCCCTTTACATGACAGGGTACAAGCTATTAAGGATATGGAGAAACCTGCCACTGTCACTCAACTGAGATCATTCCTGGGTAGTGTTGGCTACTACCAACGGTTCATTCAACACTTTAATGCTATCGCTGCCCCTTTGCAGCAAATGACCTCCTCGAAGCAAAGTAAAACCTCCCCTGTCCAATGGACAGATGAAGCGGAGAGAGCAGTTTTCAAGCTCCGAGAAGCATTGTTGGGTGAGCCAGTATTACAATTGGTGAACCCTGATTTTCCATTTATCTTGCAGACCGACGCCTCAGACGAAGGCCTGGGTGCCGTGCTCTTGCAAGCCCAATCAGACAAATCAGCAGAAGTAGCTCCTGTGCGATATGCAAACCGCACGCTTCGCCCTGCAGAGCGAAATTACTCCACCGTGGAGAAGGAAGCTCTAGCTGCATATTGGGCCATAAAGAAATTTGAAGTCCATCTGTATGGCCAACATTTTACACTGAGAACCAACCACCGACCTCTCCAATATTTACAGACTGCAGACAAGCTAAATCCTCGCCTGAAAAGGTGGGCACTTTACCTGAATCTTTTCAAATTCACTGTCCAACATGTTCATGGCAAGGACAATGACCTTGCTGATCTACTAAGTCGACGGTCGTTACCCTCAAATGAGGAAGCTGGTGCTGTTAGCCTAAATTTGACTAGTCAGTCGAGATTACTTCTCTGATGTGTTGTTTATTTTTTATGTTTATCTTTTATGTCTTTAATACTGTACTGTACTTGTTTATTTTAGCGTACAAACGTTATTCCTAATGGAAGATGAAAAAGATAAAGAATAATTCTTTGATCGTAGTTTTATATTTCCCTTTGTGGGACTCTGAAAGCCAGAACATGGCGGAAACATTTTAGTTTAGTGTTGAATAGCTGAAACTGTTTTAAATCCAGTCGCCAATGTTAATGACGACTTGGTTCAAATTTTTCATTTGCGTATACTGTATTTTTTTTGTATATTATATTATTGCCTTCTTGCATGTGAAGCATTCATAAACTTAAATATTGATATTCACTGATATCTAATTGTGATTTAATTTTCTTGAAATTTGAATGTGATCACATTTCTTTTATGTTTTGCATGTCATTTAATGTTTTGTTTACAAGACTTGTTCACTTTTCCTAATAGTATGATATGTTCCAGTGGTGGATCCCATTCTTATTGTTCATTTGTTCTTTTCCATGAAAAGGATATCTCATCCCTCATAATAACACTGAAGTCACCGTAACTTCCTCTGTTCTTTTTTCGCCTTCTGTAGTAGAATTTTGCTAAATCAATATTCTCTAGATAGGGCCTTTGTGACAGAGTGTTTTGCTCAAAGTCACCAGAGGCTGTTAGATGCCTTATTAATTAATTTAGTAACTTATCTGTAATTTTCTAATTAAAAAAATAATTCCCACTTCTTGACTTTAGCAGATTATGATTATTTGCAATTTATATTTTAGCTTATAGCTAATTTTAAATATACCTTATTTACTCTTCTTGTACGTGTAGAAGTATAGTCCCGATATAAAGGCTGCTCCTATTTCCATCTGCTACGAGCCAAGAACATTCTGGAGTTTGTTTACCAGTAACCTAACTTTTCATTATTATTCTCGTTTTATTTTATTTGCTTCCACTTGTTGCACCTAAAAATACTGTCTCTCCCTTGCATCTCTGCTATAATTGCCTGCCAGGGACCACCACTAAAATAGTCCTTAACTGATATCAGAGCCAGTTACTGCTCTAGAAATGTATCCTACAGATGAACTCACCAGGAGGGACAATGAGACGCTCTCTTTTGGCGCAAAACTTCCAAGAGGCAACATCTCGCCTGAGCAGTCCAAGTTTATTTCAAACCTTTTTTTTACGTGGCATCTTTACAGGAATTCATCTAGCACAACAAGGTGAGGGATAGTGTATGGTAAAGCTCGTGGGTCAAGCAAATTGTTTTTTTTTCGAGAATTAGTTACATTCGGTACTGGCTAAATCTTACGAATTTTATTCTCAGATTCCATTCCCATACAAACGAAATTTTGTAGATTACCAAACTGGAATCTCACTTGCCAAAGTTAATTCCTTAACCTGGAAATTACAGCTGATATACATTGCTAAGAAGTTTCTTTTCATTGAATGAGATAAACGAAAATCTCATCCTCTGAACACTGGTTATGAGCCCTTAAAAATCTATCTCTTTTCCTAATAAATTCTAATTTCATTTCACCTCTTTCTATCATCGTAAATAAAGTGTTTTACGTCAAAAACTCGTCAATAAAGCTATTTGCTATATAAATTGCAAATAATTAATCATTTAGCTAAAGTGTTTTATGCTATAAACTGCAAATAATTAAAAGGTAATTTTACCCTGTTGGCTTTGCAAATATTTCTTGTTAACCACAATTTAATGAATGCATACTGTATTTATCTTGCTAATTCTTCATATGTTGGGGATAAAGTGTTTTGAGTTATAAGTTGCAAATACCTCAAAAGGTGGTTTTGCACCCTTTTTTTTCATTGCAAAGTTCTTGATAACCAAAAGTGAATGAATACTGTATTTATCTCGTAGATTCTTCCTTTACCCTAAATAGAGTGTTTTACCATATTAATTGTAAATCAGTAAAAAGCATTGCAACTTTTGTGGTTGCCCACAATTTAAGGAATACATACAGTACTGTATTTGTCTTGCTTATTCTTCATTTATTGTGAATAAATTGCTTCCCTTTAAAACCAGTAAAGAATTAATGGTTTTGTTTGCTATTATGGTAGCATAAATATTTCTGGTTAGCTGTGAATAACCAATATATTTTTATCCAGTAGAATGACATTGGAAACTCATTATATGTGTGCTCATGCTTTCAGTTTCCCATTATAAACAGTGGGTCATTTCTGTTTCTGAAATTGCAGTGTCCTGTGATTACCTAATTGTGATTACCTAATTGTGTTTACGGGAAAGAGCCCAAAGCTCGTATCTTCCCGTCTCCTGATCGGTTCCATTTTTAGACTTAGTGATACTTATCATACCTGTCCTTAAAACTATGGATTGAGGTAGCATTAACTACCTCCTCGCTTAGCGAATTCCAATTATCAACTACTCTTACACTGAAAAAGTATTTCCTTACATCCTGCAAACAAGTTTTCTTCCGAAGCTTCAAACTATGACCTCTAGTTCTAGAGCCAGCCATATCGAAATATCGATCCCTATCCACTCTATCATAACCATGAAGGAATTTAAAGACTGTCACCATATCCCCCCTTACTCTTCTAGCTTCGAGTGATGGCAAGTCTAATTCCCTCAGCCTCTCATCATAACCGAGATTGCGTATTTCTGGCACCAGTTTCGTGGCATGTCTTTGAACTTTTTCAAGCTTAGCTATGTGCTTTTTCAAGTGCGGATTCCAAAAGGGGGCTGCATATTCGAGTTTTGGCCTCACATAGGTTACATAAATATTTCTGAACATTTCCTTGTCCATGTGCCTGAAGGCTACCCTTACATTTGATAAGAATGCATATGCTGCCCTTACTACGCCATTTATATGGATTTCTGGAGACAAATCTGCCAGTATGTTTACTCCTAGATCTCTCTCATTTTCTGTCTCTTGAAGTTGTACTCCAGCCACCGAGTAGTCAAGCTTGGGCCTTCTTGCACTTGTACCCATTCTCATTACCTTACATTTTGAGGTATTGAATTTCATTAGCCACTTTTCTGACCACTCATGCAGATTATTTAGATCCTCCTGAAGTTCTCTACCATTGTTCTCGTTTTTTACTTTCTTCACAATCTTTGCATCATCTGCAAACATATTCATGAATGAATTTACAGACTCTGGTAGGTCATTTACATATACAAGGAACAAAAGTGGCCCTAAAACTGAACCCTGTGGGACTCCACTACTAACTCTTCTCCATTCAGACACTGAGTGTCTTACTCTAACCCTCTGTTCCCTTCCTTCTAAGAAAGTTTTTATCCATTCCAAGACATTTCCACCTATTCTAGCCATTGATTGCAGCTTCTTAATAAGTCTCCCATGTGGAACAGTGTCAAACGCTTTCTGGAAGTCTAGGAATATGCAATCTGCCCAGCCCTCTCTTTCCTGTAAGATTTGGCTTACCTCATCATAAAATTCTAATAAGTTTGTTACTGTTGATCTTCCTTCTCTGAAGCCATGTTGCCTCACTGACAAAAAGTTGAAGGATTCCAAGTGAAGAGAGATATGTTTCCTTAGTAGTTTCTCCATAAGTTTGCAATCTATGCTGGTCAAGGAAACTGGTCTATAGTTCAGAGCCGTATCCCTCCTTCCCTTTTTGAAGATAGGTATCACATTTGCTTGTTTCCAGCATCTTGGAATCTCCCCCGACTCCAATGACTCCTTAAATATGATACTTAGTGCCACTGATATTGTGTTTGTGCATTTTTTAAGCACATGAGGGGATATGTCATCAGGACCTGTAGCTTTATGAACATCTAAATCCATCAGCGCTTTGCATACCTCTGTGGCTGTAAGGTTGATGTTCTCTAATACCGGCCCTTGAGCTTCTATCACTGCAATCTGAGGGGGTGGGGTATTTTCTACTGTAAATACTGACTGAAACTCCTTGTTCAATTCTTTGCAGATCTCTTCGTCCGTCTCAGTGATGCTTCCATCCGCTCTCTTTAGCCTTAAAACCTGTTCTTTTACCTTCAGTTTTCCTCTGATAAAGCTGTGGAAAAGCTTGGGATTTTCTTTAGCCTTCCTGGTGATGTCCCTCTCATAATCTTTCTCTGCCTCTCTCCTTTTACTTAGGTAGTCATTTCTTGCTCTTTTGTAGGTTTGCCAGGCATTTATGTTTTTTCTCCTCCTATACCTTTTCCAGCATTTGTCTCTCCACTCCTTAGCTCTTTTACACCCATTATCGAACCATTTCTCTCTGGCATGAATTACACCTACTTTGGTGACAGGTATGCAGCAATCTACTATCTTCCCATATTTCTCACAAAAGATGTCATACATTTCTTGTACAGATTTGTTGTAAAATAAGGTTCTCCAGTCAATAACTGCAAAAAGCTCATTCATTTTGATGTAATCTCCTTTCTGATAGTTCCTCCTCATGTCCTCAGTGCCTCTACTCTCAGGAAGAATGTCTTCAATGATATACTCCATCAACAACACACAGTGGTCACTCTTTCCAATTGGTGGTTCATACTCAATATTTTCAATATCCAACACATTATCTGTGAACACCAGATCAAGTAGTGATGGCTCATCCCCACCCCTGGCTCTTGTTGGTTCCATTACATGTTGGTGTAGGAAATTCCCTTGTACGCAATCTAGGAATCTTGCCCCAAAAGAGTCCTGTATTCTACTCTGCCTGTGTGACAGAGGTAATCATCGAGTTGAGGCCAAAGTCTTGGCATATGTCCGTGGTGCCGGGAAACAAAATCGTGCTCACCACCTCCGGGTTTCGATGCAGCATTTCATAAAATTTGATTAGAAAATTCAATTCTTTTAATGTCATTGCATTTCCAAAATTAAAAGAAAGTTGAATTCTGAGTTTCATTTAACCGACTAATGGTAATAGAGATGGGGTGTTAAAGTACAAATATCTATCTTGTCTGTTTGTGAGCTCTTAACCGAGCTCGGTACTTTGAGTCCCCTTAGTAAAACAGAATCTTAACAACACTCAACCATCCTAACCCCAACAAGATTGGCACCCGAACAGGGACCCGAACAGACAGGGTGATTTTATAAATTTATTTTTTTTTTGCTTTTTAACATTGCACATGAAACCCGATTACCATTGGCTCGATTATTGAAATGAATGAATCTTAGGCTGCACACAAATATTTTCGCGCTAGAGACATTGAGGATAAGAAATTTTTCTTTATTTTCAATATTAATTATGGTAACTAATATTTTCTTGTTTCCCATTTGGTAAACAATATTTCAGGAAATCTACATGAGATTATGTGGTAACAGACTTTAGAAATTTTGCATGACGAGAAGACATGTTATTTAAAATTTCATTGATTTGCGTGATAAGATTGAGTTTTAAAGCATTCGTCTTTTATATATCCGTTAAAGGGTGATACTTGTTAGGAATTGTTTATATTTCCTTGGGATTTAGGAATTGGGGGAAAGCATATTATTTTGCTTATAACTGTGTTTTATATTCAAGCATTGACTGCTCATAGATTGGGAAGAAAAACTTTGGTGTCATTTATCGAGCCTAGGCTAAGCCTTTCATGTGTCTGAGTTGTCACTTGAAAATAAATGTTCTCATTACTAGTAGAAATGTGTAATCTGGCTGCCTAGTAAGCTGTTAGCGTATCGTTGGTGTATTTAGCATAGGATCTGTGCCCTTTTGGTAACACTCCAGAATTTTACTTACGACATTTTATTTGTGGGTACTGCCATATACGTGCTCATACGCAGGCACGACCGCTATACTGTACTTGTTTGTACTCTCAGGCACTGGGTGCTAGTCAGTAAAATTCTTTGTTGCTCATTCCTCTCATTTTGCACCATAACCGCAGGTACTGCCACATATTGCTGTTTAGCAGGCACGACTGCCATTCTGTATTACCAGTGTTTCATGCACTGTTTTGCAATATTTTGTTGCTGTTGCACTTGACTGTGTTGCTCATTCCTTTCATTTGCACGAGTACCGCAGGTACTGCCACATATTGCTGTTAAGCAGGCACGACTGCCATTCTGTATTACCAGTGTTTCATGCACTGTTTTGCAACATTTTGTTGCTGTTGCACTTGATTGTGTTGCTCATTCCTTTCATTTGCATCATAACTGCAGGTACTGCCACGTATTGCTGTTAAGCAGGCACGACTGCCATTCTGTATTGCCAGTGTTTCATGCACTGTTTTGCAACATTTTGCTGCTGTTGCACTTGATTGTATTTTGAGTCACTTTTATGGTAAGGTTTTGAGATCACTTTTATGTTTAAGTTTGAACTGTGGTGTTGAATTTTTTTTCTTTCTCTCCTTGGTGTTGTGTGGTTCTTTCATTTTTTTTCTACTACTGTATTGTAGATTTGTTTTTTTTTTGTGGTTGTTTTGGCACTTCGTTATTGACTGTTTAGGGAACAAACATGGAAACCATCAAAACATTCGATGAGGAGCGTTACCTGGCCATAATGATTGCTAGGGGTGAGAGATACAGTTTTTCCCCAAGACAGAAGCTCTTCGAATGGGCTCATGAGAAGATGGTTGAACGCCGAGATAAGCTGGAGAAGAGAGCAAGTGATGAGGCACAAGCACAACGTGATGAGGCACAAGCACAACATGAGGAGGCACAAGCACAACGTGAACATGAGCTTGCGCTTGCTCGACTTCGAGCGGGAATCCCAGACAGTAGTCCTTTATCCGGAAATAGAGATTACAGGAACGGGAAGCACAAGAGCCCCTCGCAGAACTTAAATCGTCCAGCTCCTCCTCCTCACACTCCTAAGCCTGATAAGAAAGCTTGGAGTAGTATGTGGTCCTGAGGATATTGTAAACATACACCAACTAGGTAAATATTCGAGGGAAGGAAAGCCGAGACCAACAAAAGTAACCTTTGAGAGAGGGGAGACATGTAGGGAAATATTGTTGAGAAAAAAAAGTCTAAAAGACCTTCAAGAATGCAAAGAAGTGTTCATTAGACGATACAGAACACAGGAAGAGATGGGAAAGATCAAAAACTTGTTGCAAGAGGCAAGAAGGTTAAATGATGAAAGAAATGAAGAAGAGAAGAAAAATTTTCGTTACGGAATACTTCCAGACAAAGGGGAGATAAAGAAGATAATGACAGAAGATCAGGGGATGGGGCCTCATTAAGATTGTTATACACAAATGCTGATGGATTAGCTGGTAAGGCAGTAGAATTAAAAGATAGGATTCACAACAGTAAGGCAGATATAGTAGCAATTACAGAGACTAAGTTGAGTGAGGACATAAACAGTGTCACAGTTTTTCCTAAGGGCTTCAGAATACTAAGGGTCGAAAGATCTGAGAGGACTGGTGGAGGGATAGCACTGCTCATAAGTGAGAGGATTCAAGTTGAAGAGATAAACTTGGCTATAGAAAGTGAGTTCAGGGAATTTCTTGTTGCTCGCATAAATACTGGGTCAGAGAGCATTATAATAACTGTTGTATACAACCCACCAAGGAACCAAAATAGGCTTGAAATTTATGAGGAAAGTCATATAGGTACGATTGAAGTCATAAACTCAGTTGTTAACATGGCGCGGGAGAAAAAATGTAGGATTTTGATTATGGGAGACTTTAATCATAAAGAGATAGATTGGATAAATCTTGACCCACACAGTGGTGAGGACTCCTTTGGGGCAAGATTCCTAGATTGCGTACAAGGGAATTTCCTACACCAACATGTAATGGAACCAACAAGAGCCAGGGGTGGGGATGAGCCATCACTACTTGATCTGGTGTTCACAGATAATGTGTTGGATATTGAAAATATTGAGTATGAACCACCAATTGGAAAGAGTGACCACTGTGTGTTGTTGATGGAGTATATCATTGAAGACATTCTTCCTGAGAGTAGAGGCACTGAGGACATGAGGAGGAACTATCAGAAAGGAGATTACATCAAAATGAATGAGCTTTTTGCAGTTATTGACTGGAGAACCTTATTTTACAACAAATCTGTACAAGAAATGTATGACATCTTTTGTGAGAAATATGGGAAGATAGTAGATTGCTGCATACCTGTCACCAAAGTAGGTGTAATTCATGCCAGAGAGAAATGGTTCGATAATGGGTGTAAAAGAGCTAAGGAGTGGAGAGACAAATGCTGGAAAAGGTATAGGAGGAGAAAAAACATAAATGCCTGGCAAACCTACAAAAGAGCAAGAAACGACTACCTAAGTAAAAGGAGAGAGGCAGAGAAAGATTATGAGAGGGACATCACCAGGAAGGCTAAAGAAAATCCCAAGCTTTTCCACAGCTTTATCAGAGGAAAACTGAAGGTAAAAGAACAGGTTTTAAGGCTAAAGAGAGCGGATGGAAGCATCACTGAGACGGACGAAGAGATCTGCAAAGAATTGAACAAGGAGTTTCAGTCAGTATTTACAGTAGAAAATACCCCACCCCCTCAGATTGCAGTGATAGAAGCTCAAGGGCCGGTATTAGAGAACATCAACCTTACAGCCACAGAGGTATGCAAAGCGCTGATGGATTTAGATGTTCATAAAGCTACAGGTCCTGATGACATATCCCCTCATGTGCTTAAAAAATGCGCAAACACAATATCAGTGGCACTAAGTATCATATTTAAGGAGTCATTGGAGTCGGGGGAGATTCCAAGATGCTGGAAACAAGCAAATGTGATACCTATCTTCAAAAAGGGAAGGAGGGATACGGCTCTGAACTATAGACCAGTTTCCTTGACCAGCATAGTTTGCAAAGTTATGGAGAAACTACTAAGGAAACATATCTCTCTTCACTTGGAATCCTTCAACTTTTTGTCAGTGAGGCAACATGGCTTCAGAGAAGGAAGATCAACAGTAACAAACTTATTAGAATTTTATGATGAGGTAAGCCAAATCTTACAGGAAAGAGAGGGCTGGGCAGATTGCATATTCCTAGACTTCCAGAAAGCGTTTGACACTGTTCCACATGGGAGACTTATTAGGAAGCTGCAATCAATGGCTAGAATAGGTGGAAATGTCTTGGAATGGATAAAAACTTACTTAGAAGGAAGGGAACAGAGGGTTAGAGTAAGACACTCAGTGTCTGAATGGAGAAGAGTTAGTAGTGGAGTTCCACAGGGTTCAGTTTTAGGGCCACTTTTGTTCCTTGTATATGTAAATGACCTACCAGAGTCTGTAAATTCATTCATGAATATGTTTGCAGATGATGCAAAGATTGTGAAGAAAGTAAAAAACGAGAACAATGGTAGAGAACTTCAGGAGGATCTAAATAATCTGCATGAGTGGTCAGAAAAGTGGCTAATGAAATTCAATACCTCAAAATGTAAGGTAATGAGAATGGGTACAAGTGCAAGAAGGCCCAAGCTTGACTACTCGGTGGCTGGAGTACAACTTCAGGAGACAGAAAATGAGAGAGATCTAGGAGTAAACATATTGGCAGATTTGTCTCCAGAAATACATATAAATGGCGTAGTAAGGGCAGCATATGCATTCTTATCAAATGTAAGGGTAGCCTTCAGGCACATGGACAAGGAAATGTTCAGAAATATTTATGTAACCTATGTGAGGCCAAAACTCGAATATGCAGCCCCCTTTTGGAATCCGCACTTGAAAAAGCACATAGCTAAGCTTGAAAAAGTTCAAAGACATGCCACGAAACTGGTGCCAGAAATACGCAATCTCGGTTATGATGAGAGGCTGAGGGAATTAGACTTGCCATCACTCGAAGCTAGAAGAGTAAGGGGGGATATGGTGACAGTCTTTAAATTCCTTCATGGTTATGATAGAGTGGATAGGGATCGATATTTCGATATGGCTGGCTCTAGAACTAGAGGTCATAGTTTGAAGCTTCGGAAGAAAACTTGTTTGCAGGATGTAAGGAAATACTTTTTCAGTGTAAGAGTAGTTGATAATTGGAATTCGCTAAGCGAGGAGGTAGTTAATGCTACCTCAATCCATAGTTTTAAGGACAGGTATGATAAGTATCACTAAGTCTAAAAATGGAACCGATCAGGAGACGGGAAGATACGAGCTTTGGGCTCTTTCCCGTAAACACAATTAGGTAATCACA